>CM070711.1:71508754-71787559 GCA_036346275.1 Otatea glauca
CGAGCCTTCAGAAAGGTGTAAAAAACTTGATTATAACATACTGGCAATGGTGGAGAGAGCGTAACAACAAATTTTTCCGTACAAATTGGGCAACCCACGAACAAATCCTGCAATCGGTCAAAGATGAGACTACCAACTGGGTTTTTGCGGGAGCAAAAGAGCTTGAAAATCTATTATAACGGCAACTCTAGTGAATCCAGTCTTTTTTCCTCCCTACTCCCCCCTTCGTATCTCCTTGGGTGCAGTCTCCTGAACCTTGTAAACTCTTAAAACTCTGTATTTTTTCCTCCTAATCTAATCACAGCACAACTGTCTTAAAAAAAACTTCATGTTATATCCACAAAAAACCACATATTCAATCTACAACGTAAGGTACTTTGCTTACAACTCCGAATTTGACCTACCAATATTGACACCACGATGCTACACTATTTTATACAAAGCATGCGTGTAAGAATTTGGTTTGACGGGGTAAATCAAGAAGTATAATTGAAGGAAAGAGGTCACCGAGGGTGCGTACATCTAGGGGAGTGTCTTCATCATTCGATGATTGCTTTTGTGCAAATCACATGGATTTTGCTTCCTCTTCCACCGCCCTTAGGCGATCCTTGCCCGTCTTTTTCCCCGTCTCCGACGGCTTCACCGGTGGCGATCCTTGCTATCGCCTCCGACGACGGGTGGTAACGTCTTTCACGTATCTTCTTAATATAAGGGAAAGAAGAGGACATTCGTTTTGTGCTCGCTAGAGTGGTGTCTGGTGGCAACGGCGACGCAAGCGTGTTCAAACGCATCTGTATTGGCAGCGTACGCTAGAGATGTGGAAGACGACGCCTTGAAGAAGAATCTCTAATTAGATCGTAAGGTAAAAAAAAAACTAGGACGAATTGTATAGAAATAATCAAGTGATAGATATATAATATTATGTACACTTGTTTGTACAGATTTTTCACAATTCCCATGGTATATGAAAAGTGGAATTGATTAATAGAGTGGTGGAGGATACATATATTTACTCATATAGATTTTTCAAATCTATATGAAAGGTGATACCAAATATTACTCTAGTAGGATTTATTGAATTCATATAAGAAGAAGATACTATTAAATGCACTAAAAAATCCGATGGAGCACATTAAATAAGATGGTATGACTACAGTTGTTAACCTCTCAACTGTGACACGGACGGCGACACGGGTGCTGTGACCTGTGAGTGAGCGACTGCGTTATGAGCGTCCGCCGTGCCTGCGCCTGCTCCTGCGCGTGGCAGTAGCACTTGGCCAGCGAGCGAGCCACCCCCGGCCGGGCCCTCGGCCCTGCTCCTGCTGGCTGCTGCCTCCCTCCTGTTGCTGGTGGAGTGGACGGACGCTCGGCTGCTCCCGTTCCGTTCTACTCAAACGGCAAAGCCACCACCAACCCGCCGCCGCTTCATCCCCTCCCCCAAATCCGCCAATTCCCCTCGCGGAGGCCCCGCCTTTGTGCCCAGTTCGCCGATCCACCAGCCCGCCGGTGCTTTCTCCGCCGCAATCCCGGTAAAAATCTTGTGTTTTTTTTTCTGGGGGGAGGAAAGTATCGTCTTTTGCGCGGAAAGGTCGTGACTTTTTTTTTCCTGACTTGGCGCTGTTTCTGTAGGCGGTTGGTTCGCCGGTTGGAGTGAGCCGCTGGGATCGTGCTGCGGGCTCGGAGGCGTCGTTCCGAGCTGATTCGTCTCCGCGTAAATCGGCTTGGTGGGATGGGTGGGGGTGGCGTGGAGATCGGAGGTCGGAGTGTTTGGGTGCGTGGGAGGTGATCGCCACTGGGTGGGGGGGTTAGGGTTTAGTTCGGGTGGGGCGAACGGAATGGGGGGCCTTTGCTCGAAGGGGTCGGCGGTGGACAAGTCGCCCAGCGACACCACTCTTGGCCCAGACCGTGTGGTCGATCGCCAGGACCGTGGCGCGGTGAAGGAGGAGAGAAAGACGGTCGTGGGGCAGGTTGCTGCCAAGAGGATGCACGAGCAGCAGCAACAGCCTGTTTCTGTCCCGGAAACTGCCATTGAGGCTGCGGCCTCTGGAGTTGCCATTGAGGCTGGGGCGGTGCCATGGGATGGTGTGCCGCAGCTGGCACGGTTGCCGTCCCAAAAGTCTGGGACAGGTATGGCGAAAATCGGCGCTGCCAAGGCAAGTGCCCTGCTCATGTTCTTAGTGATCCTTACTTCGCGGTGAATCTGGGCGAAATGCAGCTTAATTCATCATGTGTCATCTCATCTGTTCAAAGACGATTTGCTATTTGAAGATTTGTTTAATATCAGTGCATTTTGTTCTTGCTGCTGCCGCCGAGAGATTAGTACATGATGTGCGTAGGAATTATCAATATTCAAAAAGGGACATGTTATTTACTGGTGACCCTATTCTGCCTAGGAGTCTAGTCTACTGAACTCAACACAGCCCTCTTGAAATGTTTTCCTTTACACTTTACAGAGCATTTGCTAAGGGAGGGAATTGCTTTGCATTTGTCAATGCACATCCTTTGAGTCGGATGCTGCATTGAGCTGCATGCCCATAATTGTGCCAAGTATATTTTTGTAGGTTTTGCTGCTCTGCGGTCTGTTTTGAATTTGTCCTTTTGATGATCTCATGCCATTTTTATTTACTGAAGCTTGGCACGATTATGTACACACAGTTTAGTCATTTGTACAGAAGAAACTAGTCAGTTTTGAATTGATCACCATGGACTGTAGGAACTCTGATACAGCTTGAAAAGTAGTCAGTTTTGAATTGATCGACCTGGACTCTAGGAAATGTGGCAGTGATACTGCTTGCTGTACACTTGTTATCGTTTATAGTTGTCTGAGTGTCGTGAAGTGATGATGCAGTAGTCTAATTCGCACTGTAGCTAACTAATTTACTAAAGTGGCTACGTTATGTGTTGCTTAATTACAACATACCACACAAGAAAAAACTGGAAGTTGGCTTCTTCATCATGGGGAATGTCTAATATCCTTAGATTTTTGGATCTTATTATGTGCTCATTACCACATCTATTGTGATTTGAGCACTTCCAATCCCACACATGAATCATTGCGCTACATCTAGGAAAGATATCTTATGAGCTTTTATCCTCACTAAAGATATCTATTTTCCTTCCACAATTTATCCTTGATGTTTGTTTCTCCAATGTTCCAGAATGTTGCTTCTGTGAGAGAGATTGTTAGACCCTATGTCATTTTTAATGTTTTCTTTCCATGTTGAAACAGGTTTCCGAAGTAAGCTCAATTTTTGGTAGGGCTAGTACTGCTGGGCTTGGGAAAGCAGTGGAAGTGTTAGACACACTTGGTAGTAGCATGACAAGTTTGAATATAAGTAGTGGTTTCGGATCAGGTGCTGCAACAAAGGGAAACAAAATATCTATTTTAGCATTTGAGGTTGCCAATACCATAGTCAAAGGTTGCAATCTGATGCGGGCTCTTTCAAAAGAGAGCATAAAGCATTTAAAAGAAGTGGTGCTTCACTCAGAAGGTGTTCAAAATCTTATATCCAAAGATATGGATGAATTACTCAAGATTGCCGCTGCTGACAAAAGGTACTTAGTGTTGGATCTTTTCTGCATTTGCAAATTGCAACATTTGACCAAACGGTTTTTTTTTCTAGAAATATGTTCCACCAATGATATATCAAAAAATTTGTACTTTAACATTCTATACTATTTGTCCTTATTGAAGTTCTGTTTGTTTCCAACAGGGAAGAGCTGAAAGTGTTCTCTACAGAAGTTGTTCGCTTTGGAAATCGTTGCAAGGATCCTCAGTGGCACAACTTGGCTCGCTACTTTGACAAGTTCAGTTCATTTTTGGCCCCCTACATTTGATAAAGCAATGATTTTGCAGCATTAATTTAGCACCTTTCTGCATCAAACTCTTTCAGGCTGGCATCAGAACGGACTCCTCAACATCACTTGAAGGAAGAGGCAGAATCAGTGATGCAGCAATTGGTGACTTGTGTTCAATGTACAGCTGTAAGCAATGTTTATTTGCCTTATAAGCAGTGCCCTGTAATGCCATTTATCTACTAGGTCTAGAATTATAGTTTAGCAGACTACAACATAAATACATAATTAAGACCAAATCTTTTCTTGACAAATGTTAAGAACTTAAGATGTATATTGTATGATAGAGGGGCCAGAGGAGCCTCAAGAGGACCAGAGAGTCATGAGGACTCCTTTTTCAGCACTTCCTGACCAAAATTGTTTCGTGGCAATTTTGCGAGCAATGAAGTATAATAGTACTAGTATTCACCTGCCCTTAGATGGAATATATAATCTTAGCTGTGATTCTGCTGGCATTTATCAGTTTTCTTCTTTTGCACCATTTGTTCGAACTAGTGGAGTGCTTGTGTGTTGCAATTGATGTCAATTAATTGATGCTACAAATTTCAAACTTTAAAAACAAAATAATCTGAGTTTCGCTATAAAATAATCACGCCACAAGTCAGATGCATACGCATAGATGATCCCATGATTCACAGAATATCTTCCAAGACACATAGATATGTACACAGATCCATCCGCATAAGATCCTCAAGGGGTAGATGGTGATGCCACCATCACCACCAAGTGGAACTTTTAAAGGAGTAAAGATTATAGGTTTTGACTTTGTTTCTTTTTTTTCCAGGAACTATACCATGAAATGCATGCCCAGGATAGATTTGAACAAGATTATCAACGTAAACAGCAGGAAGAGGATGGTTCAAGTATAGTCCCAAGAGGTCAGTTCCTTTTGCGTGACAATATAAAGGAATCGTCTGTAAGAATCCCTTGATATGTTAGACTCTGGTTTGGCTGAAGAACACTTTTGTGTCTCTTATGATGAGCATGGTTATCACGGCGACAAGGCGAGGCGAGGCGCCAACCGGACGCTTGGACGCCTAGGCACCTAGGCGACGATTAGGCGGCCAAAAAAATGTTCAAGTAGCAGTAGCTGAATAGCATCAACACTAGTACTCAATACTAATAGTCATTAGTCACTACTCATTCTCAGTACTCAATACTAAAATTCAATACTCAATACTAATAGTCACTAGTCAGTACTCATTACTACTACTCAGTCTCAGTCAAGCAGTAAAGCAGTCATCGACCATTCTTTTTAGCATCGCATTCCTCATCTCAGCGCATCCCATTCGGCCATTCCTCAGCGCATCCCGCATCGGCCGCATTCCCGCATCCTCCCGAGCTGCCGAGCAAGAGGCAGAGCTGCGAACTCGCGATGCCATCGATGCCGCCTTCTCGTGGGCTTCAACGGTTTAGCTTGGCGATGCCGTTTGCTCACGGCCGACATGGAGTTGCGAACTCGAGCCGACTGTCGAGCAAGAGGCGGAGGCTTGGAGCGCCAAGCCGCCGAGCAGAGGCGGAGCTGGGGAAGCCGGGGTGTGGAGCGCCGAGCAGAGGAGGAGCAAGAGGCGGAGCAGTGGACGGGGAAGGGGAGGCAGAGGGGGAGGTGGAGGCGGAGGATTACCAATGGTGGAAGCGGTGGGGGCGGAGCAGTTGTTGGCGACGGTGGCGGCACCAAACTAGGGTTTCTCCAGTCCACCCGTGAGCAGACGGTGAGTCTCTTTCCCAAACCTCCCGATCGGACGTCCATGCGCTTCAGTCCTCAAATACCTCCAGCTTCAGGCTTTAGCCCAAACGGTAGTTGTCCGCCCAGACAGCCAGGCCGACGCCTAGGCGTCCACGCCGCGACGCCAGGGTGTCCAGGCGGCCGCCTGGCCGGCTTCAGGCGAGGCGCCAAGCCATGGAGACTCTGGCCGGCCGCTTGGATGCCTAGGTGACGCCGTAATAACACTGATGATGAATGCTGCTTCTGGTTATCTTCAGGTCATCTGAAAAGTTTAGACTGAGCATAACCCGCAGGATATCTACTTGTCTAGGATCATTGTTTTAGAAGACTTGCTTGATACTATTAATCACAGATCAAATTCTATTTTTATTATTAAGGTCGTCATTTCGACATGGACAGTTCAATGCATTATGTTAACAGAGTCAAGGTCGCTTTCTTATGTTGTCATCTATTACTGTCCAGTGTCTCTAATGAAACTATCATTATGTGAGCAGCAGCTAGTGTATTTTGACCAGTATAACCAGGGGGCTACTGCCATTGTTGATATGACCGCATGACAGCACCTAACAAAGTTAAAGCAGCCAAAACAATTTTCTATGCCCAACCCTTGTTTCAGAATTAGAGTTCAGTGAATTGGCACCACCAGGGTTTCAAAAACCGGCGAAAACTGCGGTTTTCGACCTTACCGCTGCGGTTCTCGACCTTACCGCTGCGGTTCTATATTCAAAACCGGTCTAATTAAAAAAATAAAATAAAAAATTCAAAAAAATTGGAAAATTTGTCTGCTCGAAAACCGTTGAAAACAACTCAAAAACCGTTTTTAAGAAACATTCAATTGGTCGGTTGGTTTTCGGTGAAAACAGAGTGGTTTTTTGTGAAAAACCGCGGTTTCTCATTGAAAACCGAACGATTTTCGATTTTTTCCCCAAATTTTTTTATTTCTTAACCCTTCGGTTTCTGAAGGTTTTCGAGCGGTTTTTGACTCGGTTTTTCCGATTTTCTAGCGGTTTTTCGAAAAATGGTTTTTGAAACCCTGGTGCTGCTTGTTAAAATACTCTGATCCAAGGTTACAAATTTCGTTTTCCAACCGCATCTTGGGGGCAGCCAAGATCCGAAATTTCGGCCAAAATGGAAAAACCAAATTTCAAATATGGTATTTTGGCGGTTGGCAAAACTGAGATTTCGTTCGAAATGACTAGAATTTCGGCCCTTTTCAACCCCCTGTGAAATGGTCTCCCAAGGCTAGAAAAAATATGAAAAAAATCATGCAAGCATTTATCTACATTTCCTATCTGTTTGAATGCAAATACTAAGTACTTGCACATAAAATACCCTAAATTTAGAAATTTCGGTAGCATTTCGCCTGATTTTCAGTTTCTAACACTTCAATTTGGCAATAAATTGTGATCGCAGATGATAAACATGAAATAAAATTGACACATGACATTCACATTTATCAACATCATGCCGTTGCGTCATCCCATTGTATGCCAATTGACAATTAATAAACACCTTTGAAATCCTATTACATTACAACTTTGAAATCACGCAGTGCATTCCATCCATCGTATTTCATCAATCACAATTGTTTCGAACATAATAAATGAGAGACTTACCTGTCGAAGCATGGATGACGCCACAATCCATTTGTCAGCCCGAACCACCCACAAGAGGCATAATTAAAGGAGTATGAACATGTATTGCACGAAGATGTGCTACATGAGTAAAAGGATCTTGTGGACAACTATGCATTGACGTACCTACTGGTAGTAGTACGTGCATAGTGCAACCTCCACCGCCGCGTCATCGATAAACTATATCATTTCAACTGAGTAGTTGAAGCTACATGTAGTCCTTTTCTAAAAGAATAAACCTAAAAGGCCCGAGGAGTATAGTCCAATGAATAAAACACTAATTTGAAACGAAGAATTCTATATGAAACCCTTGAGAATTGTACTATTTTCTCTAAAATTCATAGGAAATTATGTTCCATACCAGGTTTTTTTATCTAGTAGAAACAAGCTAAGTGTGATTTTCCCTCCCCACAAACTTTTGCAAAGCTTACAGGCAATAGAAGATCCTAATCCCAAAAGTTTCGACATATCCAATCCATCCCAAAAATTGTAGTTAACATGTTTGCATAATTTAAGTTAGAGTTTTGGGTTAGGGTTTATGGTTAGGTTCAAGTTAGGGTTTAGGGTTAGAGTTACATAATTTGTATATATATTTTATGTACAAAATTTTCACATGTATTCCTCAGAAAAGGCATTACAAATTGCCACGAAAAATTTGGTACTAAATCTGGTCCTACAAACATGAAAACCGGTCGAATTTGTGATCATCTTGGTCAAAAAACCCAAAATCTCACTGAAAAATCCTGGGATCACTGTAGCAATTTGAAAATTTTCAATTTTTTTATCTTGCCGAGATTTGGAATCTCAGCCCCGACCGAAAGCTAAGATTTCAGCTGAGATTTCCAAAATCTCGGTGAGATTTTGAACCCTGCTCTGTTCTTCAGACATAAAGAACATGAGCTGTGAATAGGAGTAACCCCTAGGCTTTGAAAATGTACCACAAGTGCACAACTACTAGCATTATATAGGTCAGGTTTAGTATTTAATATTTTAATGGTGTAATTTCTTCCACTGTTAGAGGTGTAATGTAGCTTTTGTTTTTCCTTTCAGTTTTTTTCTTGTATATTGTCTGTACGCTCATGTAGCCCCCTCCCCCTTTTCTCTCTCGGTGTTGCATTGCATTTAATTACTATATTTTAGATGCATCTGCCTCTGGTACCTACCAGCAGGGTTAACAAAACCGTATCGAACTCGAATTTCGACTATCGAGCGGTTGCGAAAATCGCGAAAAACCGCTCAAAATTCGTTGAAAACCGAACGGTTTGGAAAGTCAAACGAATTTGAAATCTGGTCAAACCGGCGAGCGATTTTCGCGGTAAATGAACTTAAACCGCTCAAAAATGGTCGAATTTCGAGCGGTTTTTTGTCGAAATCCAGTGAGAATTGGAAAAATTGAAAAAAAAAATGGCTGGGAAAAATTGCAAAAAAAATGTTGTAAAATTTGTAAAAAGCTATGAAAGCCCAAAAAAATAGGAAAAATGTAATAAATATGTAAAAAAAGTACGTAAAAACACGAAAAAAATTCGGTATGATATCTCCTAAATATGGGAAAAATTTATAACCTTTGCTATATTTTAGACAATTGCAAGTTGTAAATTGGGCATTTAGCTAGGGGTGAAAACGGAAACGGAATTTTCGTATGCTTGGAGAAAAGCGAAACTAAGTCTTTTTCTAAGCGGAAAACATCGATGCGAAAACTAAGCGAAAAGTTTTTGTCGGAAACGGAAACGAAAACGGGAGAGCCATTTTTGTCGGAAACGAAAACGAATCGGAAATTCCGTATATGTGAAACCGAAAATTCCATCGGAAACTTGGCCCACTTGGCCCAAAAAGGAGAATGGAGAATTTACATTTATTTTCGGATTAAAATAATTTCAGAAATACAAATGGCTTTATAGAAAATATCAAATAGAGTTCAAAAATTCCGAAAAAAAATCTCAAAAATACTTTGGAACATTTTGAACCAAGGAAAATTATTTCTAGCATAATTTTAGCTTCATTTCTCATGAATAAATTAATTATATAAATCTAAAAAAATAGCAAAATGGCATTTATAAACTCCAGAAAATCCAGGATAAATCTCAGAAAATCATAAATGAACATTGAACAATAATATGCAAATTTAGGGCATTAAATCTTTATAGTTGGAGGAGCAAGAGGATGTCGATGATAATGATATGTAGCAGGACATGATAGTCTGATTTAGGGGACAAATAGCGAGCCTTCAACTGACAAATTTGAGAAAAAACTTTCTAGTGATAGCGGTGAAAATAACATTGTTCTTGTATCAGCCTTTGAGGTGAAATGAGTTACATTATTTTTGCGGTCATGTATATTGTGAACATGTACTACGTTCTTGTGGAATTTTCCACTTTCGTTTCCGTATCCGCTCCGTTCCGTTCCGCATCCGTTTCCGTCATTATTCGATTTCGTATCCGTTTCCGGGGTTTCCGATTTCGTTTCCGTTACCGGTAAAAGATGTGAAAACGGAAACGGAACGATCATTTACCGACCGTTTCCGTTCCGTTTTCATCCCTACATTTAGCAATAATATGTCAACAAATAATCTTTCATTTCAACATTACTCACATATCAATCCAACAAGTGCAAAAATAGGCATTCACATAATGACATACCAATACCATTCACATATCAACACTATTTACATTTTAATACCTTTTATTTGAAATTGTGAAGTAGGCATAGCTTCGTCGTTCTTCCATTGTCACACATATGCCATGTTCGACCTACATGAACGGATGTTAGTAAAAAATTGAGTTGCAATGAAATGAAACATACAAATGAAACAAAATTTCGACATGACCTTTGCTATATTTTAGACAATCTGAAGTTGTAAAGTAGGCATTTAACAATAATATGTGAACAAATAACCTTTCATTTCAATACCATTCACATATCAATCCAATAAGTGCAAAAAAATATGCATTCACATATCAATACCATTCACATTTCGATACCTTTCATTTGAAGTTGTACAATAGACATATTTTCCTCGTCCTTCCCACACAAATGCCATGTTGGACCTGCATGGACGCTATGTTAGTAAAAAATCAAGTTGCAATGAAATGAAACATGCAAATGAAATATTACCTTCGGGGCTACGAGTAGTATTGTTGCGTGGACACTTGGTTGGCCATGTTGTATACCTCGGTGGACATCAAGGTCAATCCTCATGTAGCTAGCAACTCCGCCTTGTAATCGTGCCAGTTTTGCCCTGTCTATGTACTTATCGTTTGCCATTGTTGGTACAACATGGCATAAAACTCAGGGTCGTGCCACTCGTAGACCCATTGGGTGGGAGGTTATGCATGAGTATCGGGGATGACGTAGTCATAGCTGCCATATGAGCCATAGCTCTCTTGCGTCTCGGCGACGCTATAGGAGCTAGAGCTATCCTATGGTGCGTCCTTTCCCTTCCCTCCAGTAGTCGTCCTCTGTGATTGGGGAGCGCCATGGTCTCTGTCCTGTGTTGCACGAGTGAACTGCGACTCCCCTATAAATTCGACGGCACGCTGCTCTTCTGATTGATGCGTGGGAGGTATGGAGGCATAGCCACCAGGCTCACCGACATCGGTGCCCGTCTTGGAGCTGCTATCATTGGACTCTTGGTATGGTAGGCTCTGACGGTCCCTGCTCTCAGTGGAGTCATCACTCCCTACGTAATGCGGCTCATCTGCAGGATGCTTCCCCTTTTCTTTAGAGGATGGTATCATTTTTCCTGTATCCCTTTTCGGCACTGATTGGTGCTTTCTCTTCCCTGTATGAGAGTCCCCGATTGTTCTGTTTGCCCATTCGAGGATGCTTGCAGCCCCAATGTCCTTTCTTAACACAACAGGGTGAATCGGGTCTGTCACAAGCTGTGATGGGAGAGGGATGTCACTCGCTATATCCTCATCAAGTAATGGGTCACCGTTGAACTTTTCTTTTTTCACCCACTGTTGGATTGGATTTGCATCGTCGCATAGTGTTAGCTCCATAAGATGCTGGAATGGATCGTCTTCATCTGAGCGCCTTTGATTTTCTGCAGCTTGAATTCGAAGCCGAAGATTGTAGTTGACGTACAACAACTTATGTAGCTTATTGTATGACAGGCGGTTGCGGATTTTTGTGTGGATGAACGCAAATGTACACCAATTGCGCTCACATCCGCTAGAAGATGCGCATTACGACACGAGACGTAGGGCAAACCACTGAAGGATAGGTGTTTCCGAACCGAACACATCCCACCAATGTGCTGCAAATTAACGAATAGAATAGTAAGTACCGACGAGAGTACCATTACATTTAAGACGATGTAAGGAATATACCAGGGGATGTTTGACATCTTGTGCCATCCTCGCAGCTACAGCATTTGAGAACGATCCAGCTTTTCTTGTGAAAACGTCGGCGTCATGAAGAGCTTGCACGGTGCTATCAATATCATCAGCAAGAGTTTCAAAGGCATCCTGGAGATTTGGCAAGAAGCTGCTGTTCGTGCCGTAAGCGTAGGCAGTTCGGGGGTTTAAGGAGGTAGCTACATGAAGTGAAACAAAACATGTCAGTACAAGTATGTAACATATGTGCAACTGCAAGATACTGTGTTCCAGAGAAGAATGTATTACCGGCATTCATATAGTGTGGCACGTTAAGTTGTCCATTCTTCGGTCCATCATGTCCATGTACATCTCCTTTATTGCTAGAGAGTCATGGAACAAACTACCGTACTCCTGTCGCAATATGCTGTACCGTAGGATCGTCTCGCTCAATGTAGGCACCTTGTCCTGATTGGCGAATCACAGGAAGGCGTACAACGGTTCCACCTACTTGACAACAGATCGAAGATTATCCCACCAGTCTAAGCTCGAGAGGCAGCCATACACGTACCTCCCCTCGGTGATATCAACAAAGCGAGAAGAGGCAAATTCTTCGGCAGCCATCCATTGCATGAACTTGTTCTTGCGCCGAAAGAAACTGTCCAAGAACATGTAGTTAGTGTCGAAACGAGTTGCATTCCACTTGATCAACTCGCCTCCAATATACTTCTTCATTATAGCATGCAGCTTGGAATGGTTGTATATCTATCGAGAGATTTTCCTTGCACTCTTAATGATCGAGGCGTAATCAGGGAATTCTCCAATCTCCTTCAGCATCAAATTAATGGTGTGGGCCGCATAAGGCTGCCACATGATGTTGCGGTGCTGCCGTGCGATGAGCTTGCATGCCTTCTTGTAGTTGGCACTATTATCCGTGACAATTTGCACCACATTTGTCCGGACCCACCTCGTCGACCACTGAATATATTTCCTACGTGAGCAAACAAAACTAAGTACCTCCATTATGTGATGCGTACGTTAATTAAATTGCAGAAGAGGACCAACGAAACCAAGTACCTTGCGCAAGTACGAGGCATCCTGAGATAGTCCCGTGGCATCGACGGACTTGTGGAAGAACATGGTGCCATTGGAGTAAATCATGAAGTTAATTATGCTCATGTGTGTCGGCCCTGTCCAAGAATCGCACATAATTGTTACTCCGTACGTAGGCCATTCCTGCTTGAACTTTGCGAAGTTCTCCTTTATGTCTGCTTCATTGGCGTCTAAATATTTTCTATCTATATCTCGGCCACTTGGGGACGGGTCACCCTCGCCTGCAAATGAAACATAGTACAAAAATGTTAGCTATGAATCGGCGTACAACTGAACGGACATTTTAAATCTCACTTACCGTAATTTTGTGTTTCCCTCGCGGCGGTAACAAAGTATGGACTATCTGCTTTCCACCCCACGATACCAGTAGTGTGAAAAAATTTGGCCCACGTTGAGCGATTGGCTTGCTTCGCACTCTTCCCCTTTTGTGTCCACTGATGCCTGTCAATCCTTGGTTGCACGGGGCCACGGGCCGTACCAACGTTGTAATCCCCCATCGCCTGCAGTCTTTCTCGTTGCGAGGAACTCCGAAACATCTTCGACAACAGACCGTCGTGATCTCCTTCAGCCCCCCTGGAGGAGTCACTACCACCACCGTGCTCATACTTGCCACCTGCTCGGCTTCTAAATTCTGCCTCTGCCCTGGAGTCAGCCATGGCATGTTGGAGTTGGTCCTCCTCATCAGCATCACCCGTGTACTCTGAATATACACTTCGCCTCGGTGGGGAATCTCCAACTGCTCCTTCTTTCCTCAGCCTCTCCTCTCTCTTGTCCTTCAACAAATATTGCTACTAAATATAATTGAACAAATATTGGTTCTAAATAGTTCAACAAATATTGCTACTAAATATAATTGAACAAATATTGATACTACATATACTTCGACAAATATTGCTACTTGACATAATTGAACAAATATTGCCACTGAATATAATTGAACAAATGTTGTTACTAAAATATGTTGAAGTAAATATTGCTACTCGACATACTCGAACAAATATTGCTACTAAAAATTCGTGAACAAATATTGTTAGGTCACTGTCACTGTGGTTGATAAGTATTGCTAGTTGCTACCATTTCAACCAACAAATGTTGAAGTATTTGCTAATACATGCATGAACAAGTATTGCTACCATTTCAACCGACAAATGTTGAAGTATTGCTAATACATGCATGAACAACAAATGCATGAACAAGTATTGCTACCATTTCAACTGACACTGTCACTGTCAAAAATGCATGAACAAGTATTGCTACCATTTCAACCGACAAATGTTGAAGTAAAATGCAAATACATGTGTGAAAAACACATACCTACTAGCACTGAGCAAAAATCGACAAAAATTGAGAGAAAACCGAGCTAAACCGAGTGAAAACCGACTTCAAATCGCGAAATTCGCTGAGTAGCTTGAAATTCGTCGGAGGCTGCGATTTTCGGTAAAACCGAGCGGTTTTCGCGACTTAACGCTCGAAAATCGCGCGTTGGTCGGCGGTACGACGGCCGGATCTGAGCGGCGGCGACGCTGTCGGGAGCAAGGTTGAATGGGGAATTTTCGAGTGTTATTAGGCTCCTCGGGTGGTCGGCAGCTTATGGCGCTGGGGTGGGCCAGCTGGCCGGCCGGAGTTGGTAGGCGGCCCACAGGTGGCTTGGGCTATGGACTGAAAGACTACAAGCTAGCCTTTTTTTTTGCCTTTTCTATTATCTACATTTTGAATGGCTCAAAAACGTCTCCAAATTTCGTTTTTTCAACAAAAAAAAGCACACCAGAGGTCATAAAGCAATTAATACTAATTTTAGGGAATTTTTAGATAAATTTTTCCAAATTTTCCGAAATTTTTGAATTTGAATTTGAACTTCACCGGTAAACCGACCGGTTCCACTTCTCGTGCCGGCGCAGTACGGGCGAAAATCGCGGTTTTCGAGTGGTTTTCGTCGGTTTTTCGAACCTTGCCTACCAGTTCCTTGGAGTTGATCTTACTGGTTCATGAGTTTTTTTTCACTGTTTTGTTGACTTTATTTGGTGATGATGCTTATTGCTTAATGTGCTTATGTTTCGTTTGCAGGTGATAACTTGCACATACTAAAGCAGGAAGTAAAAAGCCAACGCAAACATGTTAAAAGTTTGAAGAAAAAGTCTCTCTGGTCCAAAAATTTGGAAGAGGTTGGTAGGTAGTTTTATTATAATTCTGTGTTATCAGCAATGCTCAGCTCTAGGAAAGAATGTTCATGTTGTCAAGTTCTGCACACTTGATGCGCTGGTGGAATGACACTAGAATTTGCTTACACAATCCTGTTTTTCTAATTTGAGATAATATTTTCTTCCTAGGTTATGGAAAAGCTTGTAGACATTGTGCACTTTTTACATTTGGAGATCCATAATGCCTTTGGGCGCTCAGGTAATAAGCTTTGTGATTACCATCTTGTATAAAACTTATATTCTTTTACACAAACTGAGTTGTTGGCTAGTTTGTCAGTTCTTGATTGTTGTACCGCTGAGAAAAAGTATGAGCTACCTAATGGAAAATACTCCCTTTTACTAATGTTGTAATGTATCATAACTTCAGTTGCACCTCCGCACTTAAACTACCTTATGATAAGCATTACACACCTGTAGGTTTAGTTCAAAAGTGCTATTTTTGGATAAGCAAATCAGCTCAATTCAGGTCCTTACAGATCACATTTTCAAGTTTGCCACCTCATCTCTGGGGTTTAGTAGGCCCAATCACTCATTTGCTTGTTGTGTGAAACATTTATTCTGATGTGTACATCACATAGATGTTTTACAGTACAAGAATGTATTTTCATGCCTTGGTTGAGTCATCACTCGTACCATATTTCTCTATTGCGTGAAGCCACTCCAAAAACCATAAAACTGGGCTCATTAACTGGTTAAATGCCCACATGATTCCTTGTATATTTGTCACAGAAATTGAGCCTTGTGTCATTAACCAGTTGACATGATTATTGATCACCAGTATTGCATGGAACACACATTCAATGTATATGAGAATCTTATGGCATTCTGCCATTTTTTACTCCCTAGAAGTGGAGCTAGTGATTGAAATTTGCTTATTATGTAACATTGTGATTTCGTTGATCATTAACATTGAAGTGTGAATGGCATGATCTATCCTGTTTGTAGATCTGACTTCCTTTTTAGCCAGAGCTATACTCTTCACAAAATAAGCTCACAATTTAACATGCATGTGTGAACAAGTGTAAACTTTCTACTTGATTCTGTAATTTGTATCTAATGGAAATATAATCAGATTCACGGTCTAAACTGGTTATGGTTCTGTGATGAATACTATGTACTTTGTTCACCATTATTATGTTTCTCTTTGATTACAACTTATGCTACTATCAATCTATAGACAATGAAGAATCACAGGAACCTACCAAACGGCGTAATAGATTGGGTCCAGCAGGCCTTGCACTGCACTATGCCAATATCATCGGTCAGATCGATACTCTTGTAAGTTCACAGACCACTGCGCACCCTTTAGTCTAAAAAAACTGCACATCCTATTACATTTTTGTTGTTTTCCCTTAATTAAGTTGTGGGCAGTTTGAGGGATATGTGACATCGGCAAATGTGCATCAGCGATCCATGAGAACTGTTTGCTTATATAGAAAAATGACCATGGATTTTTTTCCTAAACCCTAAGCCACCCATGATTTAATTAAGAAATGCATTTTTTATGAGAAAGGATCAGTACAATGTCAAGCTTACGGGATATTATTATTGCATTTGCATGCCTAGGCAGCTTGATTTTGTTGTTATGCTAATAAACACTTCAAATTGTTATTTTTTTCTGGTAGTCTAACAAGGGTTGATCAATTGGCAGGTTTCTCGATCAAGTTCTATTCCTCCAAACACAAGGGATTCATTATACCAAAATTTGCCACCTACCATAAAATCTGCTCTCCGTTCTAAGCTACATTCTTTTGGAGTCAAGGAAGAGGTATGCAGGATGGCACCCAACACATGCTATGGATTGATAATGACAATGAGTAGAGAACGAAAGTAGACTGTAATAGCCAACAAGATGCTATGGTTATAAGGTTATTACATGTAACTGTAAATTGATGTAATCTTTGGTGCAGCTTACTGTTTCTCAAATCAAGGCTGAAATGGAGAAGACATTGCGGTGGCTTGTCCCGATTGCAAATAACACCACTAAGTAATATAAGCTACCTTCATAGCACTCAATCAATTACTGTATTCAGAAAATTTTTGTTAATGAATCTGTGATCATCTGTCCATTTCAGGGCTCACCATGGTTTTGGTTGGGTTGGAGAGTGGGCGAATACAGGGTTGGTATCCAACTTCATTCAATTTGAATAGAAAAATGTTAAAACTAGAATTTCAAAGTCATGATGTTTTTGTCTGGTGCAGGTCGGATGTGAACTGCAAGCCAACAGGGCAGATAGACCTCACCCGAATTGAGACACTACACCATGCTGACAAGGACAAAACCGAAGCACATATACTTGAGCTTGTTGTGTGGCTTCATCATCTTATCAGTCAATCCAAAGCTGCCAATGGCGAGCGGTCTCCCATCAAGTCTCCAGTTCGGTCTCCTACACAAAGGGGGCCCACAATCACGTTGTCGCCGAACAAAGCCAGTAATTCATCACCTCTTCTGACACAAGAAGATCAAGACATGCTAAGGGATGTCAAATACAAGAAATTCATCCCTGGTATAAGCAAAAGCCAAGAGTTCGACACTAAGTCAAGACATAACAAGCAAACCAGGTTGAGCAAAAGTAATAGCCATTCACCAAGCAGTGGCAACAAGAAAGAGCTGCTATCAATCAGGAGACTGCTTCCTGTCATTGACTTTGAAATCGATAGGACGAAAGCTCTGGATGTGATTGATAGAGTCGACAATCTAAAAATACAGTGAGAATCAAGATTAATCGGTTCCAAAACCTGAAAATTGTGTTGTGATCTGTGATCTTGAAAGTCCAGATTGCTTGAAGGACCCTAGAAATCAGCCAAGCTGAATTGGCATGTGCCTGCAGTGAAGGCACCTGCTTGAGGCGAACTGGCGGTAGGGTGCCAATTTGAAGGCACCAAGAGATAGAGATGAGTGGTCATGGGCTCATGGCTTATGTATGATATGGAGTGAAAAACATAAGGGAAATTTTATTGTAAAAAGGAATTTGTTGTGTTTGTTAGCTCTAGTACAAGGAATGCAAGTTTTGCAGAAAAAAGAAAGGACACCAAATATCTCAACGTCGCAGTGTGTTTCCCAAAAGCCACAACTGACATGCATCGCAACGCTTGTTGCAAGGGCATGGTTTTATCAAGGACTGCCTGGCGAGACGCTTGACCAAATGACATCAGTGTAAAAAAGAGACTTCATTAGGACAGCAACAACTTCTGAACCGGAAGTAACTACTGCATGCTTCTGAATCCATTTCAGGTACAAGTTTATTTAGGATTGATGTTGCACAAGGTTTGCGCACTTCTGCACTTCGGTAGCACTATCGTCCAATGCTTGGCACTGGATTCTTGCTGCGGGGTGATCTGTGCAAGAATGGTATCGCATATGCAAAAAAAAGGCATATGGTGACCTTGATTCAGTATTTTGTCCACTAATTTGCATCGGCAAAACGCCACGTGGCACAACTAACTATAGATGTCTAGAGGCTAGAGTATGAAGTCGTAATTTTTTTAGCCCTATAGCAAATTTTTTATTGCAAATCTAACTTCTTGCGAACGTAATTACAAAAATAGTTTATCTCCCACCGCAAAGGCTCCTACCATGCTGTGGGATTACGGAAGGTGGCTAGATTTGCAAATAATATCACATACGGGGCTAGAAAAATGATTATTTTCTAGTGCATTAAAGAAATAAATCAAGTCGTGACTTAAACTGTTGAAATCAGAATAAAAGTTCGTTACAAAAAGAATCAGAATAAAAGAAGCAATAGATCAGCTTGTTTGCGTAGACAAAGAATAAAGTTATGCAAAGGGGAACTCTGAATCTTTGATACATGCATGATGCATCAAGGTGGGTAATGTCGTGTCGTTTATGTCACATACCCGTGGGAAAATCTACCTGGAGTAAGTTGGCATTGCTCTAGCCTTTCAGCAGCTCTTTTGCTATTAGGTTTCAGCTCCTAGGCGGCGAGTCCTTCCTTCAACCTCTAGCTTGAGATGATAGTCCCTTTGTACCGCAATATCAGTACATTCGAGATTTGTGTAGTTAACATTAAATATTAATACATGTTAAAGTATATAAATGGACTAAATGAAAATAATGCTATTGGATTTATCTTGCAAAATAATTGTATGATACATAGTTTTTATTATTTTTGCTACTATATAACGATACAAAGTCGCGGTCAAACTGTTCTACCAGAGATCACGAAAAGTTAAAATGGACTTATATTTTGGTAGGGAGGAAATAGTAAACCCTAAACCCTAATTGCAGTAGAAGGTGAGCTGTAGCTTCTAGGCTTTGGAGCTGGGACATTTGACCTGGTAGCTAACTTTCACGTAAAGGTGGGAATCGAGTGTAGCCAAACATTGCTTTTGTTTTAGGTATTGTTTGGGAGGCTCATTCTTGACTGAGATTCACGTAGATAGATCGAGATTTTAGTTCATATAGATTCTGATCGAGAATGGGTTTCCAAGCAAGACCTAGAATAATAATGGTTACATTAGACTTTTTTTAAATAAAGATGATTTCATTAACACGAAGCAACAGCTAAATCGCTGGCCTCTAGAGAAGATACACAACTAGGCATTGAGTTATACGAGTACATTTCAGCCCCTAAACGACTTATAATATTTGACTAACTCATGAGCTACATGATTACGTGCCTGCGGACAATAACTAGTGTTAAATGATTGGAGATTTGTAACAAGGAGGAACTTTGCTTCCAAAAGGACACCCAAACGAGATGAGTCGTGACAGGGTTCATAAAACCGTTTTTAAAAAAGTCGCTCGAAATTCAAAAATCGAGAAAAATAGTTCGAAAATCGTCACAAACCAAAGGGTTAAGAAATAAAAAATTTCGGAAAAAATTACAAAAAAATCGAAAACCATTCAGTTTTCGTTGAAAACCAACCGACCAATTGAATGTTTCTTAAAGCCGGTTTTTGAGCGATTTTCAACGGTTTTCGAGCGGTTTATGTCGCATAAAATTTTTCAATTTTTTTTCAGCTTTTTTAAGTTTTTTAATTAGACCGGTTTTGAATCTCGAACCGCAGCGGTAAGATCGAAAGCCGCGGTTTTCGAAAGGTTTTCGTCGGTTTTTGAAACCCTGGTCGTGATCATTGTTGTCAATAGCATACTTTAGATTCCATTAGACTTGATACATGGTTAAGGAACTGTTTGTTTTTGCTTTTGGTTCTAGCCTCAAAAGATGAATAAAAAACAAACAACCTAATTCTATAAATCGATTCTCACAATCCAACCCACCCATATACACTAGAATCCACAATTCACATCATATGTGCTCTTGGATTTTAGTTTTTGGAGAATTAGCTTCTCTACAATTACAATCTAAAATTAGTTTTTAGAGAATCCAAAGTAAAAATAAATAGGCCCTAAGTCGCCTGCAACCAGACCCGTTACAGAACTTGAGCTCTATCCAGCCAACACTTTGCATCAGGCCTACAAGAAAGAAGAAAAAATGACCTCCTGTTTCTTCAACGGTTGATCTGGACCGCCCGTGTTCTATTGGACGGCTAGGATGGCCTGCAGTAAGCTGCGCAGCCGATCTGTGACAAATCCGACCCATCCAACTGGGAGAAGTGTCTAGTCCTCTCTACCGACTCCGACAGTCCGAGCCTCCGAGGTCGTTCGCGAACCCCATCAAACTGCTAAACCGCTGCGGCGATCGGAGACAGCGTGAAAGGCCGACGCCGGTGGCGAGGGGACGGCTGCGATGGACACGTCGGGCGAGCTGCAGTGCGTGGGCAGGCTGGAGGTCGCCGCGCCGCCGCCGGCGCGCTATCTCCGCGTGGGCTCGCTCCCCGTCCCCACCGACTCCTCCGCCTCCCTCCCCGCCCTCCTCCCCTCCGCGTCCCCGTAAGTCCTCTCCCCTCAACCTCGCTTCTGAGCGCGCCTGCGCGTGTTAGATGATGTGGCGCGTGAGTCTAGGCATCTAGCTAATGTTTGAGCGAGTTGCCGGATTCTGATGTGGTTCCTGATTGACTCCCAGGAAGGTGGTGTGTTCCGAATCATGATGGTTTAAGCGTCTAGATTAGGGTTTTAAGTGTATGGATGTATTGCTACGATTTTAAGATTTGGGTGGTGAATTTGATGTAGAATGCGATGGGATTGGGAGCTCTCTGCGTTGTGGTTGTGAAATTAGAATTGCTTGTGATTAATTGGGATTCGTTAGGGAGGGCTGAGGAGAGGAAGTTGAGTTGAGATGAGTTTTGGAGATATTGTGTCAGTCGCTTCTTCAATTCGTTAGTTATGAGTGATTGGGGATGGAATGATTATGGTGAAACGAATAGCAGGAATGTGTGCTGCTCCTAGCGAAGATTGGTTTTATGGATGAATGCAGCGCGTCTTAAATTCAGTGGTTACAACTTAGAAGCGATCAGAACATAGCTATTTCTGTTGGAACCTACAGTGCCGGTGGATACTACGTCCCCTCTTTGGTTTTTCTTTTGATGTTGAGATACAGAAGTGTAAAGAGGCGCATAGTCCTATCAAATGGAATTGGAAGAAGTCCATATTGCACCTCGAACTTTGGTTGAAAGTTCATCCAACACTTTGAACTATGAAACTAAACATTTGGCCCTTTAAACTTTGTAATCCGGTTCAAATAACACCATAACCTTTTTTCAGATAGTGGTATTGCCCGTGTGGCGCAATAAGTGGATGATTTTGCCATGTAGGATGATACACTGGCAAGTTAGGTTATTGATAGGTGGGACCCACAGTTGCTTCTCCCCCATTGAGCTCCTAATCATGCTTCCATAGCTGTCGGCCTTTATAGCTCCCTCTCTCTCTATTTCGATTTGGAAGAGAAGCCCCTATGAGCCCCACCTGTTATTGACTTAAACTGGCCTAGCGTGGCATCTTACGTGGCAAAACTGCTAACTCATCACGTCACACAGGCAATATCACTATGTGAAACCGGGTTGTGATGTTATTTGAATCGGATTGCAAAGTTGGGGGGTTAAATATCTTGTTTCATAGTTTGGGGTGCCGGACGGACTTTTTCCAATGGAATTTTGTCTAGTCTGCAAGAGTCTGATTAAGGAGAACTGATGTTTTAATTTTGTTCCTGTGGTCACAATTAATGTAGGACTGGAGCTCCAAGGTATCAAATGCTGCCGTTGGAGACTGATCTCAACACACTCCCAATGATTCCGAACCTCCCCGAGAAGGTTTCCCCAACAGATGCAAAGAGTACTGAAGGTGATATCTTTTGAGGATTGGTCATTATGGAAAATCTTGCCTTCTTGATAGATTGTACTTTAAAAGAAGCACACATAAGAGTACACCTTTTAGGTGCTTGTAAATGTGTAACTGTTTAACATACACTAGCATTGATTACCTTACATGTCACTCATACTATCTGGACTCCAATTGTATCCAGTACTTTCATGGTTACTCCTTCCCTATACATGTAGATTATGTTGGGTATTTATGAATAATTCCTGTGAAAATCTAGATGAGAAAACTGGGTGGATTTATATTCCAGCATATTTACTCACCAGCAAGCAAAGATTTGGAATAGTCTGGTGCGTTTATTACCACTTAAAAAATGGGTACATGGTTGTCTTTCCATGAGTGTTAATCCTTTTTTTTAACACCGAGATCTATTTTAGAAGCCAGAGTAGAGAGTGAAAATACAAACTTTTGGGTAATTTCTATTCTATGTTCATGACACCTGTCTGCCTCGCCCCCACAAGCTGCTGTTGCAGCAGTACATGCAGCAACAGAACCATTCAAATTGTACACATGATTATCAGTCTGTTTGATCCATCCAGTAGTCGCAAATGGCTATAGTTGTTGGCCACGCCAATGCATTTCTTATTGTTATGTTTGTTCATATTCTTCAGGATTACGGTATGGAAGTGGGCTTGTCAACCAAAACTTATCAAGGAAGTGTGAAGCACTAGCTGTGTCAGGCCTAGCCGAATATGGTGATGAAATAGATGTGATTGCTCCAACTGATATTCTAAAGCAGATTTTCAAAATATCATACACCAAGGCGCAAGTATCTATTGCTGTTAACCGTATTGGAGATACTCTCATTCTAAACACAGGGTAAGTTGCTTGGTGCATTATAACAATCAGGCTCAATGTAGTTAATGCTAATGCTATGCTCTATATTGTGTTGTAGTCCTGATGTTGATGAAGGTGAAAAGATATACAGAAGACAAAATAATCAGCCTAAAGGATCTGATCCTTCGATTTTTCTGAATTTTGCAATGCACTCAGCGAGAGCAGAGGCTTGTGATTGCCCACCAAGTCATCAACCATCACAGGAGAAGCAAACAACATCCACTATCTTGCGTGGAGCCTTTGGTCATAGGGAGGGTTCCTTTGATCCACCTTCATCATCTAGTTTTAGCACATCGCCATATCTGGATCAGAATGTCAGTAAAAGCAGAAAAGCGTCACATGGCACTCATGAAAACCTGTACTGGGGTGCAAGGGATAACAAGCAAAAAGTTAAAGGATCAGATCCCATTAAGAAAACCAGTCATATTGGTGAAAAACCCAGATGTGATGTGCAAGAATCTGAGAAGAGTAGGAGAGTGGGAAACAATGGATTTCGGAAGGTTTGCTTTTGGCAATTTCACAATTTCCATATGCTTTTGGGTAGCGACTTGCTTATATTTAGCAATGAGAAATATATCGCAGTTAGCTTGCACCTGTGGGACGTTTCGAGCCAGGTATGCTTTATTTTATTGAATGGCTTCACAGTTTGTTTCTTTACTCTTTCTGTTGACAAATTGTATTTGATAGGTTACTCCATTGAACTGGCTTGAAGCTTGGCTTGACAATGTAATGGCAAGTGTGCCAGAATTGGCCATCTGTTATCATCAGAATGGCGTTGTCCAAGGTTATGAGCTTCTAAAAAATGATGATATATTTCTACTTAAGGGTGTGTCCGATGATGGTACACCTGCATTTCATCCACAGGTTGTCCAGCAAAATGGACTGGCTGTCCTGAGGTTCCTTCAGGATAACTGTAAGCAAGACCCTGGTGCATATTGGGTATGACGTATGAACTTATTATTTATGTTAGTTATCAGATTCAACTTTTTAGTCTCTTATCTGTACCACATTAATATTTTTACTTTCAACTCAAATCTTTTTTAGCAATAATCATCATGCCAGTTCTTGTGCATTACACTGAAGCTTTACTTTCTCAGCTGTACAAAGGTGCTGAAGAAGATGTTATACAACTATATGATCTGTCTATCTTACCTCAAAAACATACAGCTGGTGATCATAGATCTACGTGTGGTCCTATGTCTTCTTTAATGAACAAGGGGAGAAAAGAGTCATTGTTCTCCTGGGCACACTCCTTTATCGTGTTGCTCACAGGATGTCCTTATCAAAGGTACTAGGGAATTGTCTCTTCTTCTACTTTGCTTTCATACAGATGTATTGACTGTTAATATTAAAAATGCTTTGCAGGTACCTAGTAATAGAGCAAAATGTGCAAAGTTCTTCAGAAAATGCTTGGACTTTCTCAGCAAGCAGGATCACCTGGTATTTTTATTTATCATGTCACGCTTTTATCAGTTTATTGTTTACTTTTATCAGTAAGAATTTTTTGTCAGAAGTGTTTTTTTTTTTTCTTTTGATGATCTTTTAGGTTGTCCGGGCATATGCTCATGAACAGTTTGCAAGGCTCATCCTTAAATGCTACGAGGAGTTGGAATTGACATCTGAATCATTTTTGCTTGAATCTGAAGTTACTCTTACTGACTTGGATGATGGATCTCCAGAGCTGAGCCTTGAGAATACACCATCAAAGCAAAATGACATATTGTCAGAGATTAGCAAGGATGAGCCAGCAGCCTTAGATAGTATGTTGGAATGTTCACAGTCAGAATCTCCTTGTATGTCAAATCGTTCAGTGGAACCTGGTCATATTGATATTGGTCCTGCATCTTCCGCTACGGAAGATGTTTCTGTGGATAGCTTGGTAATGTGTCAAGCTGGAACCTCACAGATATCAAAAACAATTCCTGATGCAATCTCCTCTAAGCTGGCAGCTATACACCACATATCACAGGCTATCAAATCCCTTAGGTGGAACCGGCAGCTGCAGTACACTCAAGATGGTTATGTCAACAGTGCAGATACCATTTGGGAGAGACCTGTTGACTTTTCTTTATGTCGATGTGGTGATGTTGACTGTATTGAACTTTGTGAAATTAGGGAGTGGCTACCAAAATCAAAAATGGATCATAAATTGTGGAAACTTGTTCTTTTGCTTGGAGAATCTTATCTGGCCCTCGGAGAGGCATACATGAATGATGGGCAGATTCATCGCACTCTTAAAGTTGTGGAATTAGCTTGTCTTGTTTACGGGTCTATGCCTAAAAATCTGGATGGTGATGAATTCATCTCATCCATGTCCAATGGTTCATTCAGCCTTGAAGATGGTGATCGAAAGACAAATCTTGTATTGGATGAGGCAGACTATTTCAAGAACGCAAAATGCTTCAGTTATGACGTTTCTGCTCAGCGGTTGCCTCCAAATTATTTATTTTGGGCTAAGGCATGGATGCTTGTGGGTGATGTCTATGCGAATATCACAGATTGAGCAGCCGTCAAGCACCGGTGTTGCCAGAACAAAAGTCAGATGGTGAACCTAGAATGTCAAATGAAGTTGAAATGGAGATCAAACGTCTCAAGAGAAAACTCGGAAAGGATAAGCAGAATTGTGGCACATGCTCACTGATAAACTGTAGCTGTCAAAGTGATAGGGCAAATAGTGGCAGCGGTGCAAGCAGTAGTAGTCCTGAGGCCTCTACATTCTATGGAAGAAAGAAAAATAAAAAATCATCTGGCAGGAACTTTCATTCAGAGTCTAGAGAAACTAAAGAGAACCCAAGTCCCAGTGCACAGGAAGCTATGGAAGGTTCTGAAAAAAAGCAGTATAGTGGGAATAATACTTGTCTTGAAAAATGTTCAGTATCAAATTTTGATATTGATCGTAAAAACCATACCATGGAAAATCAGTCAATCAATGCTGATGGGATTCCTGGTAAATCTAACAAAGACATTTCCAGTGTTAGGGGTGGTGGTATCTTCAAGTTCCTTGGAGGTCCTAAACCAGGAGATATTGAATACAATTTATGTTCTGCTATTCACTGCTATGGTGCGGCCAAGGGAGCCATGTTTGAATTTCCTGTTCATGCTGCAGAAATGTCCACCGTTCTTAAGAAAAGAGGCTGGGCTTTCAATGAACTGGGCCGCCATAGACTTGAGAGCAGAAATCTGGAAAGTGCTGAGAGTGCTTTTGCCGATGCTATTAGAGCATTTCAAGAGGTCTCTGACCACACAAACGTTATATTGATCAACTGTAACTTAGGGCATGGTAGAAGAGCTTTAGCAGAGGAATTTGTATCAAGGGTAGATGAATTTCAGAAGTATGATCTTCCTGAAGGTGCATATATGCAATCCATTAAGTCCGCCAAGTCGGAATATTTTCAAGCAATAAACTACTATACAGCAGCTAAGCGGCAACTGAGCTATGCTGATAATGAGGTCGACAAAGTACTGTACAATGAAGTTTACACCCAGTATGCCCATACCCACCTGAGGCTTGGAATGCTTTTAGCAAGGGAAAGCTTCTTAACAGACAGTTATGAAGGTGGATTTGTTGATGAATCGTCTAATAGAACAGTACTTGAGATTTCAGCAAGTGATGCTTTTCGGGAGGCTTTGTCTACTTATGAATCCCTTGGTGAACACCGCAAACAGGAAGCTGCTTTTGGTCATTTTCAGCTTGCTTGTTATCAGCGGGATCTATGCTTAAAGTTCCTGGATTTGGTTGACAAGGAGGTCAAACAGAAGAACGAGGATAAATATCGTCAGAAAGCTAAGTGGTATGGTTCACTAGCAGAGAAGAACTGGCAGAAGGCTTTAGAATTTTATGGTCCAAACACGCATCCTACCATGTTTCTTAACATCCTTATGGCACAATCTGCCCTTTCTATTAACCTATCAGATTTGTTTCACTCGTGTGCGGTATGTTCTTTCTGGTCTTGTGCTCTCTCTTCCCACAGCGCCTCATTGTGCTAAATTTAGGTCCGCTATTATTCTTGCTAGCATTATGAGAAGAGCATGGCCACTATATTTATTGTGCAGAGCAGATCAGTGTTGTCTGCTTAGCTAATTTAGCAAGTTACACTTCATATCTGGACTACTATTATGGATGTAGAGTAATTTTGCTGAGTAATTTTGTTTCTGCCAAGTACGAGTTGCATGTTTTTTTTGTAGAGCGCGATGTTTGAAAAAAGAGAGGCAATTTCTGGCAGTATACAAATTGCAGTAGGTTGCTGCACTATGGCTAGTAATAGACTCACCATAATAACCAGTACGTAGAAACCGTTGCCTTTGCCTTGCTCTTGCCGTCTAGTATGTGTACATCTAGAGTGTCTTATTTGCTTATACATCTGGAATGGAATGTTCCCTTTTCACTTTAATCAATATTTTGGGTCTCTTTTCCTCAGATGCTTGAAGCCGCACTGATGCACTTGCTTGAAGGCCGCCATGTGGTTGAAGCGAACGAAGATTATACATACGATGTGAGCCTGGACATAAAGCCGAAGTTTTGGAGCCAGTTGCAAAGCCTTCTGAAGAGCATGTTAGCAGCATCGCTGCCTGGCAGTGGCACAGGCAGACCAGCTCCTGTCGGTCAGGCCAACACTAGCAATAGAGGAGATGCCGCGAAGCTAAAAGAGATGTACCGTTTGTCTCTCAAATCTACCTCTCTGGGCCAGCTGCACGCGTTGCACAAGCTTTGGGTCTCCTAACACCTCTACTTCACAAATGGTTACCCTGCATGTATTACGTCGTCAGCGTCTTCTTTGAAGCTTGTGATTATGCCGTTATATTAGCTATTTATTTCGCTTTTGTTCTCTGGGATGATATCCAGGCCAAGTTGTGACGCTAATTATCTACTAGTAGTGCTGGTGAGTAAATAGCTGTATAATGTAAAGGAGCAAGCAAGGACTTGCGATGAAACTGAAAGGTGCCAATGTCCTGTTACTCATGTACCTGTATTGCACAGCCGGTTTTACTTTAAGTGAAATCACCGCTTTAGTCAGAAATTTATGATGTGTCCGTCGTCCGCGAATCAAAAACAAAGCGTCCAACTTTGCGTTCGCAAAGCCCGACAAAAAGGCTAACGTCATCGACCTTCGAAAAAAATGTTGACATCATGATGCTGCAAAAGAAAGAAATGATGCCCATCGAACACTGACCAGACTCCGGAGTGCACGCGCGTCTGGGATTTTGCCGAACTATGGAGTACTTGTGGTCAAAACTCAAGCAGCAAAAACATGAGGTGCAAATGTAAAATGCTCATATGGCGCTACCAAGGGAGGAAATACATGCAGCTTGCTTGGTTTCAATACCTCACCGAAACGGATTGAAACAGAGGTTCTAACCCAGAGAGATACAGAATGACTGTACAGTACAAACCTCAAGCACTTCAACTTACATTCCAGAGCCGACAAGGGTGAACAAAATGTCACACTAGCAATAGCAAGCCTTATATACTTGACATTCAGATGCGATGAAAATAATCTACATCCCTGACGAGCTTTCTACAAATATCTTCACAGCAATGTCAGACTAGAGGCCTATGTTGTTCAGAAGTAATTGTATGACCATTAGCTTGGAAACAAAATTTGACAAATGCTTAGGTCTTGGTGTCAAGATGGTGTCGAGGGGACAATGAACGACATGTTTCGGTCTCCAATCTCCTCAGGAAGGGCTAAGAAATAGCACATGAAACGCCAGCATCCTCGGAGATCTCTACACAAAGTAGTCTTGCCGCACGACAGTGATAAAGTCGCAGGGAAGCGAGTCATCCTCTTCTTGTTTCCCTATATCACCATTTCCTTGGATATGCCAATATATCTTTGCTGGGAGAGGGGTATACAGGTCTGCAGTGATATACATAGAAGAAAAATGATTAACACTTTGGAAGATATTGGATACCATTCTACCAAACTTCACAAGCATCTACCTGCAGATAGAGTTTGATCAGGTTCTCTAGTAGAATGCAGCACAACAGTACCAGCAAGGACTGTAAGAAATCCACAAATCTCGGAGGCAATACTGCTTGCGCTCTGCCCAGACCAGTCCTGGATAGTTATGAAACAAAAGTTAACCAATTAACACAAGACAAGAATACTGGGTGCATTCTAATGTTTTAAAATTTCACTCACCTTGAACATTATGGCGCTTGCTAAAATAGTGAGGGTAGTGAACATGGCATAATGGATGGGAGAGACAACTGCTGTATTGAAAGTATCCAGTGCCTGGAAATTTAACATGACATTAGCTGCTAATTGAAATTTAACCTCAGAAAATATTTTCTTTTAGCTGAGATTAGGATGTGAATAATGTGATCAGCAGATACTGACATATTTTTTTTAGGGAACCTCTGGCAAAGTTTACGTATATCATATTTTTCATTTTGTTATGGAGGTATTCTTGTGCAAAAACTAGAAGGATATTAAGCTTCTTATCATGTACACTGATCAGGCGTTGTGTGTACCTTGTTCAGGTAAGCTAGCTGAATAACCATGCATGTTGCTGAAACCACTGCAAACAGCCACGTCTGGAAATACCCGGCCTGGTTTATGCCCTCGATTGTAAGCTTAATGGCAATGCCCACAGCCTTGATACTCATTACCTAAAAAAACAGAAGAGTAAAATGTCATATACCCACATTAGCAACAAACCGGTACGAAACCAGAGGCACAATCATGCAGAACATTTACCGTCAAGGATCCAATCACCGAGCAGATTCCAACATACACCATTATGTTCGTCTGCCCATATCGTGGAGCGCAATACAGCATGAGGAGGAGTGACACTGCCACTGCCAAGGCAGCATAGCAAAGGAAGGCTACAAAAACATTACAGAACACATGTCAAAAGACAAGTTCATTGGGATGACAATAACTTCATGGAAATTTACTTGGCTGTGTTGCCAAGTGCCAAATCTGCTCCACTGAGCTTGGGGTCCTCTCCTGGGGAGCATGGAGGATGATCACCGTCGACCCAACAATACAGAGAACACAGCCCAGCACGCCCACCCGCTGCAACTTCTCATTCAGTGTGAAATGGGCTAGAACAGCACTGCCCCAACAAATCATCACAGAAGCATACACGTGCACATATCAGCACGAACCCAAAACAACAAATTCCGAATGTTATACGCGCCAACTAAAACATTCGCCATTCTACCTGACAATAATACTGAGTGCACCCAGAGGCGTGACGAGGACGGCCGGCGCAAACATGTAAGCCACGAAATTGGCAATCTCCCCGACAAGCACTGAAAAGTTGAGATTTTGCTTAAACGTTTCAATCCAATTCCCATATGATTAGGAACAAATGAGGCCAAAAGGATTGTGAAAGCTTACTGGTGACCATCCCGACCCACCAGAGCGGCTCCAATAGGTACCCATACCCTCCGACACCTGAAATTTTCGACAAGACAACGGCGGTCACATCGTCTGTTAGATAGAATTGACCGGATTGGGCATAAAGGATCCGCCTTTCTCACATCCCACAGTGTGTAAGTTCGAATTGGCACCCAAGAACCAGAATGACCTATACTTGCAAACAGAAGAACGAAAAGGACAGCGCCTTTGGCACGCCGGGGCGGGTGGCGAGTGGAGGCAGACCTGCTCGGGAGCCGCCTGCGCCGGCGCGGCGGAGGCCCTTTTTCTTGACGATGAAGCTGACTCCGATGAAGGCGGAGGAGGCGACGGCGAGGAGCGCGCCCTTGAGGTTGGCGGCGAAGAGGTCGCCGCCGGCATCCGTCACGACGGGGGTCATCGGTGGCGTGCGGTGGCGCGTGGCCGGTGCATTTGAAGCGAGCCTTACGTTCGGATTTGGAAGTGTTTTGACAGGCGATGTGCGCGATGGGGTTGGGGTTGGGGAGTTGAAGGGAGGTGAGGGAATGGAAGAAGTGTAGCAGGACAGGAGGATGGAGGATTTGAATTTGATTTATTTATTCCTCTCCATTTTCTTATGTTTGAGTTTGCTTACATTACTTTGAGTACACGGATGTGTTATGATGTGTACGCTGGCACGAGGTTTGTGTTCGCGACTTGAAGTTTGCGACTTGGCAACGAAGGCAAGATCTCGTAAGTAAATGTACCCTGTTATTCTTTTTACTGCTGTCGATAAAACTACCGTAAAATCACACTTATAATAATTTCAGAGAATCATACTTTTTCTTATAACGTATCACAAAATCACACATTCAAGTATTACCGGCATATCCAATAGATCGGCTCACTTGTCGATATCACAAGCAAACTTATTAGTATCACTCTCGTACCACCCGGTATAGCAGGTATGTACTATTTCGTCACCTAACAACGATATAGAGTAGTCATGCATTCTATATTGGTCTCGATACCGATCAATACCGGTTATATCGGCAAAATTGATAATACAGTATATTGAACTATATATTATATTTGATCCTATTATTTTGTTTTTGGAGTAATATTATAGGTGAAATTTATTGCATATATAATAAAAAATATGAATATTTATAAACATATATTATTATATTAAACTCCGAAATGGTACACCGCCATAGATCGGTCCTGGGATGTACTATTACAAGAGCCAAACCGGAAAAGTCTCCGAAATGATAGCGACAAGTATGATCACAAGCCTATCCATATCTGCAAATGAAAACGTGATAAGCTTGTGAGACAGACGAGTGGGTTCAACCCGTTAAGTACTTGAAAGTGCGGTTTTATGTAATATTATACAAAGAGAAGTGTGATTATATGAAATTATTGCTTAAAATGTAATTTTATGGTAGTTTTATCGAAGGTAGTGTTTTTTCTAAAATTTACTTATCCTTTTTCATAGCACTATTTATTTGAGAACCTTGGTTATAAATGTTTTCATGCTGTTTGAAAAAGTGTTTGTTTGTTGTTGTGGCACCATAAGCCTCCTCAGTTGAACAAGCACAATAATTATATAGTACTAGCAAGGGTCACGCGCTACGCTGTGTCGTGCAAAATCTCATTTTCGTTTGTTTGTGTAATCCTGATTTTCTTGTTTTTTTTAAAAAAAATGATCGCTAGGACCCGTCGGCAAATTGGTGGGCTGTTATAAACCGTTGGCGAATCCATAGACTGCTATAAACCACCGGCAAATTTGTGGTTTTCGTTTTTATAGTAAAAAACAAACGTATTTTTGTTTTTTTTGCGTAATTCCGGTTTCAATTTTTTTAAAAGGATTTAAACGTAATTTTGGTTTTTTCGGATCTAAACGCAAATTCGTTTTTTTTCGGGTCTATTTTGCTAAAAACCGTTGGAAGGACCTGAACGTAAGCAGCGGAGAGACCTAAACGTAATTCTGGATTTTTGAGCCCTTTCTGTTAAAAATAGGCGAAAGGATCTAAACGTAATTTTAAAATTTTTGGAGGATTTTCTTGCTAGAATGATGAGGTGGCACGTCTAAGAGGCTTCTAAATCTCTCTGCTTTATATAATAAAGGTATTAGTTACTAGTGAAACTACTGAACGCTGTCATGTCGTGCCGGAATACATATTTCTGCCGGGCTATCTCCAAAATTTGTCATTAAAAAGGACTAGAAAACCAAATAGTCGTACGTCGTTTCAAAGTTGAGCGATTGGCAAGTCTGCTCGCTTGAGGAGCGCACATAGCAGAGCTGCAGAAGTCCCATCTTTACCTTTTTTACCTGAAAAGAGATGGACTGAATGACTGATAGTGGAGACAGTTACGAGTTACGACACAGGAGCTAAAGCAAAGGACTCGTTGTCGTTGATCCCTCCTCCAATGGGCAGTAACCTCGCATGGGACACAACACTGTTGGGAAACCTGACGGTCCATTGAAGATCCATGTTGTTCCTTTAGCCTAAACCCTAGGTGAGCGTTATAAAAGGAGGAGAGGGGTCCCCTCTTGATGTACAAGCAATCATTAGCAATAAAAGAATTCCGCTGTTGCTCTCCCTAAACACGTGTCTCTCTCTTTCTGTTCTCCAATCTAGATCTGTTCGGGAACCCCGGACTATTCGATAGCGAGGTTCCTTAACACGTTATCAGCACGAAGCTCTACCGGAGTTCAGAATTGAAAAGATGAGAAGAGGTGAGAATCGGCGATCGAGTCTAAACGCTTGTCGTTTTCTTCGCATGCATCTATTCTACGCATCTTGTACCGCTTTCGTCACGTGGCACGAAGCTACACGGCGATCGTCAAGACTACTAGCACGGTTACTGACTGACACGGTTTTCTTGCTCATCACGAAAAAGAAGGCGCCATCGCCGCCACGGCAAGCGCGCGCACGGCCGCCGGCCGTCGTCTCGATATCGCGCCAAGACGGCACCGACCATCGGCTCGAAGCCGCGCAGCCGCCCGCCGCAAGCGGCTCGACCTCGCCTACGCCCTTCCTGTACGGCTCGGCCTCGCGCCGCGCACCGGTCGCCGCCGCCGGTGGCCTCGGCCACGTGCATCGTCGTCCGGCCGGACGCCACCGCCAGCGCGCCTTGCATGCATGCGCCGTCGGCCGTGTCGCCGCGCCCCGCATCCGCGCCCGCAAGACGCACGCGGCCGTGCCGAATCCATGTCATCCGCGCGTCGCCTGGCCGGCCGTGGCCGCCGCCGCCCGCCCGGCCGCTTGCTCGGTCCGTTTGCCTCGGCCTCCGGCGTCGCGCGCCTCCTCGGCCCCGTCGCGTGCCGCCGACCCCGTCGCGTCCGCCTCGGCATTGCCCGCCGCCGTGCCACCGCCGCCAACTCCGGCCGCCAAGCCGCCGCTTGCCGCCGACGTGCGATGTAGCACCTCGCCCGCGCCCTGCGCCCTCGTATGGGAGTGGCGGCGCCCTGGCCTCGTGCCGGCTGCGCACAAGGAAGAAGCAAAGGAAGTTGCAAGGCGCTGAAAGGGGGAAGAAGCAACAAAGAAAGCAGGAAGTGGCGGCGGCTAGGGGGAAACCCTAGCTGCGCAAGGTCATGGGCCGGAAAAGGAATGGCCAAGCCGGCCGGTTCGGCTGGAAGAAAGAGAAAAGGCAAAGAAAAGAAAAAGAAAAAGAGAAGAAAGAAAAAGAAAAGAAAAATTGCAGAAAATTTTGAAAAATTGCCAGAAAATCAAGAAGATTTATTTGGCTCTGTTTTCAATTTTGCTTGCTTTATTTCTCTGTTTTATGAATATTCTTTATGTTTTTTTGAATCCATTGCTTTATTTAAAATATTGCAATGCATAGCAATTTAATTTTTCTGCACTTTATGTTTTTACAACCATTTTCTATCAGATTACACGCAGTAATCTAAACCAGAATTTTGAAATCATACAGATGTCTGGCATTGTGAATAGTGAGTTTGAAGAACTGGCCTCGCACGGTCAGAACTATCTCACTTGGGCATCGGACGTAAAGATCGTTCTTGGGGGCAAGAAGCTCCGCGCCGCGATTGGTCTAGGGTCCTCGCAGGACACAAAACCTACCGCTGAGCAGAACGATCAAGCCCTGCATTTTCTCAGGCACCACCTCTCAGCCACTTTGAAGAACGAATACATGGCTGAAGAGAGTACGCATGAGCTTTGGACTGCACTTCAGAAGCGGTTCGAAAAGCTCAAGTACACCATCTTGCCCCAAGCACAGCAAGATTGGGTACGCCTGAGGTTTGCAGACTTTAAAACTGTGGCGAGTACAATTACATCTTGCATGAATTTGTACCAATCTCTCCTATGTGGCAAGAAGATCACCGATGAGGAGAAGATTGAGAAACCCTCTCCACCTTCCACCCAAATGCTATCCAGAGTGCACGCAGCTATCGTCGGGGCGCATACAAGGAGTATAGCGAACTGATTGATGTAATGCAAGTTGCGGAATCGCAAGACGATGTTCTACGCAAGAACTATGTCTCGCACCACCGACGAGGCACTGCATGCAGTCAATGCCAATAGCTACAAGGTAAGAAAGCCCACTCATAGAAAGAAGGGCAAGCAGGTGGAAAAGAGAGCCCTGTGCCAAAGGAAAGTCCAAAGCCCCGTGAAGAGGGATGACAAAGAAAAGGCGCACGCCAAACCGTATGGACAATGAGAACCAAACGTGCTTCAAGTGTGGCACTTGGGGACATTGGTTGAAGATATGTCGGGAATCCAAAGAAGTGATCAACGCATATCAGGCTAAGAGAAAGGCAAATGAAAACGCCCCCGCAGAAGCACACTTCGCCAACATCGGTGAAGATGATGTCATGGATGTAGATACCCCACTTGCCTCATCCTCACAGAATAGCCTGGACATCGATGCTGCAGCCATTATTATGGCAAATGAAGAGAAAACTTCTGCAGATGACATAGAAGCAGAAATTAATGCATATTTTACAGATTCTGTTTAATGCATTTTCTTTAGATTATGGTTGTTAGCATTTTTCTTTGAATAATGAATTGTAAGCTCTAGAAGAGCATACTTCTTTCATGAATAAATATGCAATTTATTCTTTATTCCAGTATTCTTCAAATTTGCAAGCAATATTTGGATTGTTTTTGCCTCTATCTGATTAGAATTATATTTTCTTTTATCTAGAAATCGTGTAGCGCCCAAATGGAAGAGATATGCATTGTTGATAGTGGCACAACAAATACCATCTTAAGAGAGTCTAAATATTTCCAGTCGATCACGAAGAACGCTGGAAAGATTACTACGATCGCAGGAAGCGACTCATATGTAATCGACTCAGGAAGAGCCACAATTATATTGCCTATGGGTACAACTTTGGTAATTGAAGAAGCCCTTTTGTACCCTGAATCAACGCGCACTCTCTTAAGCTTTAAAGACATCCGCGCCAATGGTTTTCACGTAGAAACCAATGAAGAAAATGGCAAAGAATACTTGTGCATTGTGAAGCACGCGGTATGTGGAAAAATGGTATTAGAAAAATGTCCCTCATATGAATCAGGTTGTACTACACGAATATTCATGCACCAAGTGTATACTTCCTTGAAGACTGCTTTTAGAAGCTCGAGTTATTTTCTTTATGGCATGGTAGATTAGGCTATCCTGGTCTTAGAATGATGAGAAATATAGTGAACAACTCACAAGGTCATGACATTAACGTTAAAAATTTCCCGAATCATGAAGATTTTGTGTGCCCTGCATGTGCCACCGGGAAATTAATAACTAGACCCTCTGTCATGAAAATGCAAAGTGAAATCCCTGCATTCCTAGAATGCATCCAGGGGATATTTGCGGTCCGATTCAGCCCCTGTCAGGGCCGTTTCGATACTTTATGGTGCTCATTGATGCTTCCTCGAAATGGTCGCATGTATGCTTATTGTCAACAAGAAACCATGCTTTTGCAAAGCTGATCTCGCAGATCATAAGAATTAAGAATGCTTTCCCTGATCATCAAGTGAAGTCCATCGAATGGACAATGCCGAGAATTTACTTCAAAGGCATTTGATGATTATTGCACCGCAATGGGGATAGCGATTGAGCACTCCGCATCGCACGTCCATACGCGAATGGACTAGCACAAGCACTAATAAAGAGGATTAAGTTCATTGCCGGACCGCTTTTGCGAGTTGTAACTTGCCCAACACTTGTTGAGGACACGCATCTGCACGCAGCAGCTCTTATCAATTTGGCACCGTCGGCCTACAACATCCATTCCCTATACGACTTGTGCACGGATCATCCCAAGATCTCCCATCTTAGAAAATTTGGGTGTATGGTATATGTACCTATACCACCCCTCAATAATCGCAATGGGTCCTCTCCGCAAGTCTGGGATATCGTTGGTTATGAGAGTGCATCCATAATCAAGTATTTGGAACCCATGATTGGAGACTTGCATACTGACTTGATTCATTGATTGCATCTTTGACGAGGACCGTTTCCCATCATTAGGGAGGAAATCAACCTTTGGATGAAAAATGCCGGAAATCATATGGCATTCCACCGATCCCGCACATGACCCCGCACTAATGAAGCAAATCAAGAAGTCCGAAGATAATTGATTTGCGAATTTAGCAAATGAACCGCCTGATCATTTTGTGATCCGAGGGCGTGGTTAAGTCGCATGTACCCGCAAGGAATGCACCGAGAGGGTGGAAATACCAAAGAAAATAGAAGGTATCCTCAACCTGTTCAGAGGCCTCAAAGAAAAAGAGCAGGAAATCTGGCTCCTCAAACCCAAAGTACCCGGAGACGTCTGGAGAAAACTGGGCGAGAGGACTTACCACAACCAATCACGAAAATGCCCCAAGGAAAGAAGGGGAGCAAGTTGAGACCTGGCACTGGAAAGAAGCCAACGAAAAAGGCAATTCCAGACTTGAACCTTCCACTGCAGGAAGCCGTCGAAAATAATGTGTGCGCACACATAGGCGATGAAAAGCTAAAGGAACTTGCTCCTGCGATAGGGAATAGCAGTGAAGAGCAAGTAGAAGTGCATAAAGCACCCCATGAAGAAATGGCCATAAACTTTGTAATAACAGAGAATCCTGAATAGAGCAACGACCAACGTTGATGCATACTTTGCAAAGAAGATTGCCTCGATCATTGATCATGATCTCGAGCCCGCATCTCTAGCGAGTGCAAGAAAAGGCTAGATTGGGAAGAATGGAAAAGGCAATCACTGCAGAATTAGTCTCTCCGAACAATAGAGAGGTGTTTGGGCCGTATGCGCACACCTCCCCATATAAACCTCAGAGGTCACAAATGGGTCTTTGTTCTAAGAGAAATGAAAGCAACGGTTGTAAGGTACAAAGCAAGGCTTGTAGCTCAAGGTTTCACTCAACGTCCCGGAGTTGATTATGAATAAACCTATTCTCCGGTCATGGGAGGAATTACATTTAGATATTTGATCTCAATGGCGATCAACTTGAAGTTGAGAATGAAGCTAATGGATGTTGTCACAAGATATTTGTATGGAAACTTGGATTCGGAGATATACATGAAAGTACCGGAAGGAATTCCTATCCCGAACCAAGACGGTGCAAATAGAAACTGTGCAGATGTGAAATTGGAGAAATCACCGTATGGGTGAAGCGATCAGAAGAATGTGGTACAATCGCTGAGTGACTTTCTCTGCAAGAAAGGCTACACAAACAATGAAGATTGTCCATGTGTGTTTATCAAACGATCCCGAATGGATTCTCGTATAATCTTCATCTATGTAGATGACTTGAACATCATTGGGACGGATGAAGAAATTGAAGAGGCATGCTCATACTTGAAGTCCGAGTTTGAAATGAAAGATTTGGGTAAAACCAAGTTTTGTTTAGGCTTGCAGCTTGAACATGTCCAAGGAGGAATCTTGGTACATCAATCAACCTACACGCAAAAGTGTTGGAAATGTTTGGATTTGAAAAAGCATATCCTGCGAAGACTCCAATGGTCAAGGTCACTCCAAGCGCACCTAGACCCATACGCACCTAGAGAAGAGGGGAGGAAGTCACGGGAGCAGAATTCCCATATCTCGAGTGCAATTGGAGCGCTCATGTACCTTGCGAATAGCACTAGACCGACATTGCGTTATTGTGAATTTGCTAGCTCTCAGACAAAGGCGTAACCCACCAAAAGGCATTGGAAAGGGATCAAGGACATCTTCCGCTACCTCCAAGGAAGCAAAGACCTCGATGCATTTTTGAAGAAACAATGAATTGAATTTGGTTGGCTATGCCGATCTTTGGTATTTATCGACCACACACCGGCAAGTCCCAAACCGCTATGTTTTCCTATGTGGAGGAACAACAATTTCTTGGAAGTCGTCTAGCGGACTCTTGTCTCGGCGTCGACAAACCACTCGAAATCATCGCTTTGTATGAGGCATCACGTGAATGTGCATGGCTCGGAAGAATGGTTCACCACATCCGAAGTCATGTGGTTTGAACATTGAGCAAACTCCCACAATCATTTATGAAGATAATGCGACTTGTGTTGCCCAAGCACAAATGGGTTATGTGAAGAGCAATCTCACGAAGCATATCAACCCCAAGTTCTTCTATGCTCACGAATTGCATAAGATGAATGAGATCAAGATATTGCATACTAAGTCATGTGAAAATCTTGCGATTTGTTCACTAAATCACTCCCAAAGATCTACCTTTGAAAGGTGCGTGAAAGGAATTGGGATGATGAGACTTAGAGAAGTGCAGATTTGGGGAGATATTTCACACACTCCCACATAAATCTCGAAGATGAATTATGAATACCCAACATGAATCTCAAGATTAGTAATTGAAGTTGGGAGAATTGTACTCTTTTCCTTAGCAAGTTTTTCATGAAGTTTTCTTGCATAAGGTTTTAACGAGGCAATTCGTGCAACATAGTAAGCGTATGCTATGTACTCTTTCTCCAAGTATTTTTCCCACTGGGTTTTTCTGGAGTTTTAATGAGGCATATGCATCTCGCGGCAAAGGGCCCAAGGGGGAGTGTTGGGAAACCTGATGGCCCATTGAAGGCCCATGCTGGTCCCTTAGCCTAAACCCTAGGTGAGCGTTATAAAAGGAGGAGGGGGTCCCCCCTGATGTACAAGCAATCATTAGCAATAAAAGAATTCCGCTGTTGCTCTCCCTAAACACGTCTCTCTCTCTCTCTTTCTGTTCTCCAATTCAGATCTGTTCGGGAACCCCGGACTATTCGATAGCGAGGTTCCTTAACAAACACAAGACTACAAGAGTAGCACGATCCCCTATGCCCAGTCAAGCATCTGCGCAGACCGCCCCTTTGTATCACGAGGGAGATAAGCGCGCGCGATCCAGTCTCAGACTCTGTCTCGGTCCGTCTAACGCGGGACGCCCGTAGTCTTCACTCGCAAATGTCACACTCCAACGAAGCTCTTGCCGCCAGAGCGGCAGGCCGGCAGCGAGTAGTGCGGCCTTTTTCTCTCTCTTTTTTCGGCTGAAACGGACCCGCGAGTCTGCATTTTTTTTTGCTAATTCAAGAGCTAAATTTTTTTTGTGAGGATATGGGCTGGTTCGGGTTGATTTCAATGGTTATCAATGTTTGCTTTATTAAAATTTGGTAGCGTTGATTAAATTTGGTAGTCATTTGGTTTGCTACTAAATTTTAGCAAAATTCACTTTTTCCTTAGTCCTCTAGTTCATTTCCTTGCCAATCTTTGACCAAAACATTAGTGGCCAATTTGGTGACTAAATTTTGGCAATGCTAAATTTTGGAACAATTTGATGACTAAATTTTGATAAAGTTGAGTTGACAAATTTGTCGTCAAACCAAACAAGTCCTATATCCAAATGTTCAAGGGGTAAGCCAGATCTCAAGCTACTTGGGCCATAGCCCAAGGACTAGAATAGAAATATAACGAAGATTCTCTTAAAAAATCACTAAAAATACATATTCAGCCCAAGAACACAAGTGTCGCTACATGATGTCAATTCCTCCACTCTTTCTTCTATTTCTCCTTTCCACTCCTTCCTTGTCCTCTAATACAAAAAAATTTGATTCATAAAATCCATCGAAACCTTTTGATTAAAAAAAACTTCGGTTCAAAGCTTTCGATTTGTAAAAACCTCGGTTCAAAAAGTTTCGACTCAAAAAACTTTCAGCTCAAAAACTTTTTATTCATAAACTTTCGAAAATGGTTATAAAATACTTCGTATTCAAAAAAACTTTGGAAAATTTTGTTTTTTTAAGTTAAAAGGGAAGAGAATGGGGGAGGAAAGAGGGATAAAATGGAGGAAGAAAGGAGGTGACATCACATATCACCAATAGAGAGCATCCTCACCGATTGGCTCTAACACTCATCGTGGGATAGATCTACGTATGCGTAGCACACTATTTACACTTTCGTACTCACTTCGCATAAAAGGATTTACCCGGAGGTGCTATATTTGAATCCAACAGGTATTATGTACTACTACAACACACTTTAAACAATCAATGTAGAACTAATTCCATCCACGAGCCTTTGTATTAACGGATCGGAGTATTATATTAGCAATTCCGGTTAAACAAAACAGGAAAAGAAACCGCATGCTGGCTAGTTTGCTCGGTCATTGCTCTCGCCCTTGCGCCTTTGGCCTCTTTCTGCTTGTCGTTGGGAGCCATCGCCTGGAGAGTCGAGACCCATGGTCGCTAGAGAGAGACAACCTCAGGTGGGGCGAGAGAATTTTTCACTATTTTAGCCTCTTCGCACGGGGTGCACGGTATTTGGGTTTGCAGGGGACGAAAAGCGCTGCAATGCCACGATGCGACACGTGGCATTGCAACACCCTCACTCAACGAATTCGAAAATAAAAAAAGAAGAAGCTTGCAGCGCCCCACTCAGCTGCATGCTACAGTACCACACATGGTACTGTAGCTCATGGTTTTTTTAATGTGGAGGCTAGTTTTGGAAAAAAATATATTATAATTTTATTAGGTTTCATAAATACATTATAATAGAAAAAAATCGCACGGCGGCTAGTTCTAAAAAAAATAATTCTGCAGGTAGTTCTGAAAAAAAATTACATGGCGACTAGTTCTGAAAATTGCATGTCCTACCATAAATATTTTGATGACCCATATTCTGTGGGCTATATTCTACAGGTGGCATAATATAACACAATATATTTGAGGACCCATATTCTGCAGGCTTAATTAACGTCAATAATTCTGCGGGCCGTCAATATATTTTTTTTGCGTATCCTTCTTCAATGCGTTACCGACCGTAACTCGTATTGGCCTAAATACAATTCCATCTTTGAATCAATATTGGTCATATTTCTATCTTTAACTTAGCTTTTCCCCTTTTTTTTAACCAATATCGGTCAAAAAAATATCATTTTTATCCTTAATCTGACAAATTGGACATGTCTTGCCAAATTCTGGTGCTAACAGATGCGCTCGATATTTTATTAACTAATATATCGATATCTGTGTAATTAACTCAGTGTAATAGTAGTGTTAGTGTTACTACCTTAGACTAATTATACGGGTCACCGCAGTTCACCACCATGCCATGCCATCTGCTCGTACGCAATAATAGTGTTCGATTTCGGGAGTCTTGACAAAGATCAATCGCAGACACACAAGAATCATGAACACAATGGAAGATATAAGTGTGAGAGTGAACGGGGAACTCCTTTATCCATTCATCACTCTCTCTCCTTTACAATATGAGGTCCTATTGAAGTTAGATCCCTTCTAAGAGCATTTTAGTCTTTTGCCTATAACCCTAATGATTTCTTAAGTGTATGTATAATGATGTAATGTGAACCGTTAACCGTTTATATGCTGTCATATAAGATTTTTTTTTCTAACATAGGAGAGAGAGTATACATATCTCTTCGTGAAGAAATGACCATATAAATAACATAAATCATTGTTATATGAGTTATTGTCTATAATAAATATTTTTTGTATGTTATAATTAAAAAATTATAGGATTTTATAGAGATAATTTTAAGATATTATATATTCTATACCCCTTTATAATGCACCTAAACATTCTTTTCTAGTCCACCCTAAATAATGCACCCCACTAGAGATGGCCCAACCTTCATGCACCCAGCGAAACGTCCTCAGAAACTTGCCTCCATCAAAATTAACCTCTCAGATCTTTCCTCAGCTTTACTTATCCACATCCAATGGCCATTGTTTAATGTGTCTAACTCATCCTGTGGCCCACAACAGATCTCCCCCACCTCTAGCATCATCTCAAGGAAAAGGAAACAAATATCCTGGAATTAAGGAAAAGGAAACAAACGTTCTAGAAAAGTAAAAGACCATATATTACGTGCTGGGAAAAGGAAACCGAAAGACAGGGCGCTATAGTAATATATTTAAATGACACGAAGAAGTGAGAACAGTGGTATACATACCATAACAAATATACAGCGTTTGCCTTAGATAGCTTTCGGGCTTTTGGCGCCACGTATTGTCGACAAGACGAACGACCAAACGTGACGGTCTATTATTTCATGGGGGAAGTTTCTGAACAACGCAACCCAGTGCGAGTTCTGGGTCATCATACAGGAACCGCCGAACGGTCAAAGTGGACTCAAAGCAGCCCAATCTAACGGGCAAACATCACGAGTAGGCCCGGTCAATTTTCTCTTGAAGCCTAGCCCACACCGACGCGTGTGGACGGGCAGAGAGCAACACGAATATAAACTGCCCCTGGACTGGAGAGGCCGACGTCGCAGCCGACAGTGATCAGTGGATCGCCCAGCTTACGTTGAAACTCCAAACCTCCAAAGCGCAGGATATAAACCAGGACGCTTTTTTTTTTGGGTGAAGCTAATCGGATCAAACAAGCATCGCGTTCGATTCGCGGCTTGCACGGCCGCATGCACCTCCCGCTTTGTGTGGCGGCCTAGTCACTTGGAGGAAGTCTGCAGGGATGAGACGCGGGCTGACCACCACTCGAGAGGAGTGGCGGCGAGAGTTCCGCAAGACGCAGCCGCGGCTCTGATTCCGTGACGAGGATTTTCGTCACGGAGCAGGCCTGAATGAAGCTCGCGCTCGTCTCCGTCCGTGTCAAATGAGGAGGGAAATGGGAATCACGCAGCGCAACGCAACACCACCGCAACGCAACACCACCGCGACGGTTCCACGACCGGTGCCGACCGCTCCAACATCGGTTCATACCTAGTCGGAATTCTCTATTCGGATGAGGGGCTTTAGATTCGACGGTGACTTGTATTCTCGACTTTTTTTTTTCCGGTCGCTAACAAAAACGAAGCCCACATGCGAGGTTAATTTAATAATTTCGTCACTCCTTTAACTTGCGGCAGTCGTGGCTTAATTGGTGCCACTATAACTAAGTTTACAAGCTTGAGTACTCTATATTCTACTACGAAAGAAATATATTTATCTTTATCTTTACTGTTATAATAAAATATAGCGGTGCCTTCCCAACTTTCACACATCAATGCTTAAATCACTCTTCCACCTCTAAAAAATCTATAACAAACAAATAAAAAATATCCTATAATAAACAAATTAACCACCGCCTTATTTTTAGGACATGTTTGTGGGAGAGGGGTTTTAAGCCAGGTTCAACTTTTAAAAAACCAGTAAGTCCCTCAAACTGCTCAGTTTATTGTTAAGAAAAATTAGCTATTTGTTAAACGGTCTCTTATAAAAACCTACAGCCGCTTTTCAGCCTAAAAACCAAAAAGCAGCTTTTCAAAAAGCTACAGCTCCTTCAAACATGCCTATAATCAATAAAATTACTCTTATCTCTACTAATAAAAAATATCCTAACAAACTCATCTCATCTCAATAAAACCGAAGTATGTCATCTCCCGCGTGGCCGTATTAACGATGTGCAAGCTGCCTTTCTCGTTCTTCAATCCCTCTGCGCCCACATCTGGCACGTTGTCTCCCATGTGCATGGACTCATCCGGATGGGACGGGTGTACGATGACGCGTCGTTACCAAACCTTGCCACCACCGTCGCCATGTCGTTGTGACAGGAGGAGCGCCTCACCATCGTCACGTCTTGCTACCGTCATCATTAGGGATGATGGGACAGAAGGTTTACCAACTTCATTGCCGTCGTCATCTTCGAGGAGGAAGATGGATTGGGGAGGGTCACGCCGCACTCAAAGCTCGTTCTTGAGCTACATATAACGGCTTTGTCGTCAGGGAAGAATCACGGTGGGTGTCCAGGAATGAACGGATCTCGTGGCGGCGTGATTCAAGAAGGATGAATCTAGCGATGACGTGGACGCAATACATCAGATTCGGCCACGATAGGGAGGGCGTCAGATCTGATAATGCCATCACCAAGGAAGAAGCACATCTATAGCGCACAGGCAATTAGGTAGTGTTTCAGAAATCGAAGTACAAGAGGATCACTACAATCGTACGTATCATCTGGCGATTGTACACTAACCTAGGCCGTATGGCCCGTATCCAATTTGACCTATCCAGCAAAACTACTAACTTGTTGTAGGTGGGCCCGCAGACTTTAATGCGTAAAGGACCATGATTCACCCACTTGTCTGGGCCCACCAGCTAGCAGTCAGGTCATCAGTAGTGGGCCCACCCGTCAGTGCATGGTAGACCTGTGTTCTCAAACCCACCTTGAATTAAGGTTGGAAATCTCGTTTTTGGATAATATCTTGGGTAACCGAAATCCAAAATCTTACTGAGATCTCGGAATTTCGGACAAATACGGAATGAAATACAAAAACAAAAATTCAAATCCGGTTTTTTTGCAACGAGAAAACCAAAATTTCGATCGGAATTTGCGAAATCTCGACGAGATTTGCAAAGATTTCAGTGATGTTCTCATAAAAATTTCAAATGATTATCAAATCTGAAGAATTTGTAAAAATTCAAACATTGCTACTATCATGATAAAACGCTGATCGACAAGTTTCAACCAAATGAAAAATAGTTCAAAGCACATTAGAAAATTTTAAAATTTTTTGTGGATGGTCCTGATATATCATTAATATTTCTATAAAATTTTTATATGATGATGAAGTTTCAAGAATTTTCAAAAATTCTCAAAGTGCTACATCCTGATAAAAGCCTCATGATCAATATATATTTGCTTTAGCAAACAAGAAAGGTTTAGAATTTTTGAAAATTTTATAAAAGGGTGCTAAGGAAATTCATAAGATCTCATAAAATTTTTGAATCATGATCACACTCCAGTGAATTTATAATATTCGTACAAGGGCACTGTACCATTTATGTTCTTTTGTTTTTTATTTTTGAAATATAACAAATGAAGTTCAATGCATACATAGATTTGATTGAGCAAACAATTTTTTTAATTTTTTTAAAATTCTAAAGAATGGTAATGAGGAAATTATTAAGCTCTCATAAAAATTTTGGATCATGATCACACTAAAGCAAATTTATAAAATTCTAACAAGATTACTATCCCAATTATGTTTATTCTATTTTTGATTTTTTAAAGATAAAAAATGAAGTTCAGTTATTTTTAAAATTTTATGTATGATTCTACACTGCTAAAGATAGTATCATAAATTTTTTAGATCGTGATCAAGCTTGTACAATTTTATAAAAATCTTACAGTGTTTCTGTTGAAATTTTAAAACATATCAAAATTTTGGTTTTTTCAACAAATTTTCATGGAAGAAGACTTTCTTAAGGGTTATTTGACCAAATCCGGTCAAATCCGACCTAAAAGAAGATGATTTTCTTAAGGGTTATTGGACCAAATCCGGTCAAATCCGACTATAAAAGTCAAAAACCGTTTAAAAGACCTGAGATCTCTCTGAAATTTTCGAGATACTGTAGAAATTTATTTTTTTCAATTGGCCGGGATTTTGGATCCCTTTCCTGACCAAAATCTAAAATCTCGACCGAGATTTCTGAGATTTCGACAGTTTTTTGAACCTTGCCCCGATGCTACAAACTAATGCCGATCCATAATTAGAAAGCGTGAAGGAAATTATCCTTTTCTAAGCCCCTTCGTCTCTTCTTCTTCTTCTTTTTCTATCTATCTCTCTTTTTTATGCAAATCTAGCACCCATGCGAAATTATTTACAGATTTAGCCTCCTTCTTAACGCGGAAGTCACTCATGCGCCCGAGGAGCACGGAAGCCGGAGCTACCGCGTCCGATGAACACGGTAGCCGGTGAGCCACGAGAGCAAACCAGAGAGCGCAAGACCAGTAGCTCCTGCGGTCGGGCAATGTAGCCGACAGGCCAGTGCCGTGGCCGAGGAGCGTGGTAGCCAGGCTGTCGAGGCCTTGGGGCGTGGGAGGTGGCTAAGATGCATGGGAGGATGATTTAGGTGGATGGGGAGCGTGAGAGGTGACACATGTCACTTTTCGGCGCTTCCGTAGTTGAGAATGAGGCTAATTCTGTAAATGCGTTTGTGAGGGGGCTAAACTTGTAAAAACTAAAGAGAGAGGCTAGAAAGGATGATTTCAGCGTGAACGGCCCACGAACCTGCAGTCTTGACGATCCTCAGTGGCTGCATCTTTGTGGCCATTGGACGGTCAGGATCTCGCTGCAAAAATACCAATGGGATGTCAAAATCGGTTCGATTATCTTCAAGTTTGGCGGCTGTTCAAAATGCAAGGTACACTCGAAATTCTCACGGTAAAGAAAAATCCTACGAGAGAACAAAGAGTTCTGATGGAGGATACGTGGTTGGTTGAAATAATTTGTGTTTTCGGTGGGAAGAAGTTAAAGTTAAAGAATACATATGTGAAACATTTCAACATCTCAAGGCATTATATAAATTTCCACTCGTGATCATGGTAACATCTTTACTCGTGTTAGTGACAACCGACTAACAATGTTGTTATCACCCATAAACCTTGTAAAGCTACGAGTTTAGTACTAAGACCTCCTAAATCTAGAAGTTTTATAGTTGAATAACATTTTCATATGATTTTAGTTTTTCATACAACTTCATTCATACTAATGTTCAACAAACAACACTCACCGAGCGAAATACTCTCTCTATCCAAATTTATAAGTCTTGTTTTAAGGACATATTTTATATTCAATACAAAATTAGTATGATGTTCCATCTATACCCATAATAAATATCCATATTTAATTTATATTCTATAAATGCAGGCATTAAGTGTAGTGCTTAGTGATAATAATTAAGAGTAATCTAGTTATTTTCAATGTCTTCTTGGTCTATAATAAACTAGAAATATGTACGCGGCGTGGCACGCCGCGGGCGCCGCTCTCCACACGAGAGAACCGATTTTTTCCAAAAAGGGGCTTAAACGTAATGGTAAAAAAACGGGGAAAAATGTATGTTTTTTCCGGAAAAAGGATCCAAACATTTTTTTCCCGTGAAAAAGGACCTAAACGTAATTTTTTTTGTGGAAAAGGACCCTAGCGCTAGCCTTAAAAACGCATAAAGGACTTAAGCGTAATATATATTCTTTTTCGGGAAAAAAGGACCTAATCGTAATTTTTTTTTCGAAAAATGACCCGAATGTAATTTTTTTTTCTAAAAAGAACCTATGCGTAAATATTTTTCGGCTCGGCTCGCGGCTCTAGCCGCCGCGTGGGCACTCCCTATCCAGGAACTCTTCCAAGATTAGTAGGAGGTATTATTTGGATGGAGGGAGTAGATTGATAACGCATGCACAGAGAAATTGGAAATGAGACCAATTTGAAGTCTTTTTGCATAGGTCAACGGTTAAGGATAACGATATACTCCCTCTACTAAATCCCGGAGCTTTCCTGGCCTCCCGTGCATTTGAGGCGGGAGGGCTCCGGCTCGAGCCGAGCCGGATTTTTTTTTTGCGTTCGGGTCCTTTTTTGTAAAAAAAATTACGTATAGGTCCTTTTCAGGAAGAAAAATTATGGATAGGTCCTTTTTGGAAAATAAAGATAATATTGCGCTTATGTCCTTTATGCGTTTTTAAGAGTCACGCTGAGGTCCTTTTTCGGAAAATCAAAACTACGTTTAGGTCCTTTTTCGGAAAAAAAAACACGATTAAGTCCTTTTTATGGGAAAAAATATGTATTACATTTAGGTCCTTTTCCCTTGTTTTTAGCGTTCCGTTTAGGTTTTTTTCGGGAAAAAAACCGTTTAGGTCCTTTTTAGCCAAATAAATGTGAAAAAACGCGATTACGTTTGTATCCTTTTAGCTATTTCGTGTGTTTTCTCAATTTTCTCGCGTGGGAAGTGTCGATCGCACGTTTTCTCGATTTTCTCGCGTGGAGAGCGACGGCTGCGGCGTGGCACACCGCGGTCAATTATCTAGTAGACCATATGTTTGATCTCATCCATCCCCACCCATATGCTCCCACTCCTACCACTTCGTGACATCACATTCTTCTCCCCTGCTGCCATGACTCGCTTCCATGCTTGGACACTTCTTCCTCGCCATGATCGCCCTTCCTCCCCCGTAGTAGTAGCTCGTGCACTCCAACCTCATCCTCGCCTCCACCACCTCCTCTTGTTGCTCCTCCAGTCCTCCTTCTCTCTTTGTTTGTACTACCTTCGTCTTCAAATTGCACCGCTAATGATGGTAATTTTGTTGTTGTTGGCCACTGGTCACCTTTCCTCAATGCGTAAGTTCCATTTTGCCCCCAACTTCTAATGTAAAACCTCGAAAGAGTTTTTCCAAAATTCTCATGTGATCATATCTTCTTTTACATCTATTCTCCTTTCTCAGATGACTCTATCCCCTCAGTCCCAGATGATGCCGCCTGGTCCTCCACATCACATTATCCAGTAGTTGGTCACGCCGATGCCCCTCAACTCCTAGCCGTGTCGCTATCCATTGCACCAGATTTGGAAGACCTAAATATTGCAATAGATCATTCAAGCTGTTGCATGAGGTAATTTTAGATGTTGCATCTATTTGTTTTGATTGTTGTAACAATAAATTTTGAAATGTTGCGGATATTTCTTCGAATTGTTGCGGCACTTTTTTTTTCAGTTGTTACGTGAAGTGTTTCATTTTGGTGCAATGTCTCTGCTCAAATTTTGATTAAAAGGTATTTGTTGCAATTGGCATTTTGATTTGTTGTAACGAAGTTTATTTTTGTTGCAATAGGTAAATTTTGACCAAAAGGTATTTGTTGCAATTGTCATTTTGATTTGTTGTAATGAAGTTTATTTTTGTTGCAATAGGTATCTTTATTTGTTGCACCGAGGAATCCGTGCTTTTGTTGTATCGAGTTGAAGATTTTGTAACATTCCAAAATTGGAGTTCTAGAATGTTTAAATTTGAAAATGAACCATTTGCATTTTTCTTGAATTAATTTCAGCTTAATTTGAATTTTCTAATTATGAAAGGATTTAATTTGGCTAATCTATTCATCAAACAAAAGATTTTCAGTTTTAGTTGGGTTCATTATGCCTCAAGGAATTTTTCTGTATTTTTGGAGATTTTTCTAAATTTATTTTCTATTTATTTGAATTTATTTGCTTTTAGTCGGATTTCTGGAATTTATTAAATTCGGAAAATGTTTTTATTTCAAAAATCCTTCGCGGGCCGTTGCTTCCGCGGTCCATCCCTATTCCACGTCCAGCCCGCTTCGCCCGCTCGCGTCGCTCGGCCGCTTCTCGCCTCGGCCCAGCCCATCTCCGAAACCCTAAAGCCATGGCCGTTGGATCCGGCTTGGGTGCCACATCTGCCCTAGCCGCCGCGTGGCATCCCTGTGCCGTGGGAAATTTAGTCCGACGGTTATTTCTGAAAAAAAGGTAGCCAAGGTCGCGCGCTACGCTGCGCCGTGAAAAATTGGTCGTGCATCGCTACGCCGTCCGAAGTTTGGTCCGATAGATATTTAAAAAAAAAGGTATGAGGACGTAAACGGGGATTCATTTTTTATCGGGTTTTTTTTTCAAAAATGTGCTAGCCAGGAGTCATCAGCGAATTTGTGGCACCACGGGTCATCTTTGTGCGGTGCAAAACTTGGTCTGACGGTTACCTACGAAAAAAGGTATGAGGATATGAACATATTTTCGCTTTTTCTAGAGGGATTTTTTAAGAATGTGCTTTCATAATTTTGGTTTTTCTTTTAAAAAATAGGTTGTTAGGAGCCGTCGGCGAATCTGTGGAATTTGTTTTGCGAGAAAACTGCGAAGAGACCTAAACATAATTTTTTATGTAATTTTGGTTTTCTTCATTTTTTTAAAAAATGGGTTGCTATGAGCCGTCGGTGAATATGTAGATTGCTATAAACTATCGGCGAATCTGTGGTTTTTTTGGGAGAAAACCATGGAAGGACATAAACGTAATTTCTATTTATTTTAGGTCTAGTTTACTAAAACCGATTTCTTGGGACCTAAACGTGTTTTTATTTTTTCAGGTCCATTTTGTTAAAAACCGCCGGAGGACAAGAACGTAAACCGCGGAAGGACCTAAACATAATTTTGGTTTTTTTGGGTCTATTATGTTAAAAGCGGTGGGAGGACCTAAACGCGATTTCGGTTTTTCGGAGTGACCCTTTCGCGAGGGAAGTTGAGGTGGCGTAGCTAGGAGGGTTCCAATCCTCCCAGCTTTAATATAAGGTATACATAATATGTATTTTTAATAGTTTTGTTCATAATTATAAGGTGTATTTTATATTCTAATACAAAGTTTGTGTTATGTTTTCTCTATACCCTAATGAATATACATCTTTACTTTATATTCTTTACATACATGTATTGAGTATAATGCTTTGTAATGATAATTAGAATTAATCTAGTTATTTTTAATATCTTTTTAGCCTATACAATAAAAGAAGCACAAATTATAAAATTGGACAGATAAATATAATTTATTGTAAAATGATGACGCCAATTGTAGATCAAACACAAAGCACCAATCGAATATCAAGAATAATCATAGGGAGCACACACAATATAAGAAAGCAAAACTCTCTCTTTATTAGATCCATTCTTTTGTACAAGGCGGTGCCATATTTATAGTAGAAGCTAACAAAAGATATATTCGGATTCACTCACAATGAGATAGGGTCCAACAATATCTATACAACAAGGACTTAGAGTCCAACTATATCTCAACACTCCCTTTGGATGAATACCGCGTAATACACATTTCTCATCAAAAAATCCTCTCAAAAACCCAATAGAAAAAAGAAACGGAGAAAAGAGTATATTACACTCGCATACTGTGTTACACTAGTTGCCTCATTAAAAACCTTCATACAATAAAACTTTAGGAAAACTCACCAAGGGAAAAAGAGTGTAGCTTATAATCTTTTGGAGTAAAGTGGTATCTTCAAGATCATGCTAAGGGTTATAGTTCAGGGATTTACTCCCCTTGAATTCTGCATATCTCTAAGTCATCTCATTCCAATGCCACGAACATATCTTTAGAAACTAGATATTGGCAAAGATTTAGTGAATAAATCTGCTAGATTTTTATATGACTTAGTTTGCAGGATTTTTACACCACCATTCTTTTGGAGCTTATGAGGGTAGAAAAGTTTAGGAGCAATATACTTTGTGATATTGCTCTTTACATAACCCATTTTCATTTGTGCAACACAAGCAGCATTATCTTCATAGATAATTGGGGGGTATCGATGATGCTAATACCATATGACTTCTAGATATGACTAACCACACGTCTCAGTCAAACACACTCACGTGAGGCTTCATACAATGCTATAATCTCTGAGTAGTTAGTAGAAGTAGCTACCTAGGTCTTGAGTACCTTAGAGATATCTGATCAAAATCTTAACACTAGCCCAATGTTTTCTAGTTGGAGCTGCACTGTCTAGCTAACAAATTTACTGTGAATGCAAAATCACACCTTGTGCAATTCAAAAGATACAGAAGTGTTCCAATAGCGTTTAAGTATAGGACTTCAAGTTCTAAGTCTTCCTCATTTTTCAACCTTGATCTGAAAGGGCCTTTATCTACTTCAAGGGATCTTATGACCATAGGGTCTTTAAAGGATGAGGTTTATCCATATTGAATTTTTTTTAATACCTTCTTGGGATACGTAGATTGGTGTACAAAAATTCTTTCTAGGAAATGCTCAACCTGCACGCCTAAACAATATTTGGTTTTACTCAAATCTTTCATCTCAAACTTCGTCATAAGGTAAGAACTTGCTTCCTTTATCTCCTCTGTGGTTTCGATGATATTTAAGTCATCGACATAGATTGAGATGATACATAATCCATTCTAGGATTTCTTTATAACAATCTCTGCATCCCTTCATGAGGAAGAACTTACTAAGTCGGCATCCCTTCATGATACATAAACACACAGGGACAATCATCATTTTTAGAGTATCCCTTCATGAGGAAGAACTTACTAAGTCGGTTGTACCACATAATCCCTGATTGTATTAATATATATAACAATCTCTGCAGTTTGATGCTATACATGTTACGGTTACTTTTATTAGGATCAGGAATTTCGACTCCTTCAGAAACTCTCATATAAATATCTGTATGCAATGACCCACATAAATATGCAGGCACTACATCTATCAACTGCATTGATAAGCTTAAGCTAGTTGTCATTGATATTAAATATCAGAACGTTATTCCACTTATCATCGGAGAGTACGTTTCATCGTAATCGATGTCGGGTCTCTGCATGAACCCTTGTACTGCAAGTCTCACTTTATATCTCACTACCTAGTTATTTTCATTTCTCTTTCAAACAAAAACCTATTTTGATCCTATAGAGAACACTTTAGGATGTGTTCGGTCAATAGGACCGAACACTTTTCTCTTATTAAGCGAGCACAATTTCGTTTCAACTACTTCTTTCCATTTGACCCAATCTGAGCGTTTCTAACACTCTGCCATGAACATTGGTTCTATATCCAGCTCAAGAGTTTTAGCAATTTTTGAGATGAAACATATATCGACAATTGTAGTCTTTTATTTATACAACTCTCCTGAATCCACATAATTGGTGAAAATCTCTTCATTTATTTCTTTCAGTTCCTCATGATTTCCCACAACGATGGAGTCTAGGTGTTCTAACTTCCTAGCATCAAAATGTGCACATAAATATTTGCTAGGGTTATCATCTTCAGGATGGATCACTTCAGGGATGCGGTTACCATCTTCATGATGGCTCACATTAGGGATTTTCTTAACATCAGGTTTAGCTTCTTCTACTGTCATGGGTAGTGTTCCCACTTGTTCGGTTCTTTGTTTCTATAGACGTCTTCGTGGAATTGAGTCCTGTGCACCTGGAGGCCTTCCTATCTTCTTATCATGAGGGGTAAGAGTGGATTCAATATCCTTCTGAGGTATTTTCACTCTTTCAGGTGTGTTTACTGCAAGTATATGAGATCTTGTCACTCCCTTATAATCAGTGAAGGTATTTGGTAGATTATTAGCTATTTGTTGCAGATTTATAATCTTTCGAACTTCAAGTTCAGATTCTTTAGTACGTGGGTCTAAGGATTGAATGCCAGTGACATTCCAATTATCCTAGCATTCTTTAGTATGGTACTTTCCTCCCCATAATGCCAGGAAATTGTCCTCATCAAAAATACAATTAGCGTACCAATACGTATACAAATTGCCTGTCAGATGTTCTAGGTATTTAATAATTGACAGAGATTCATAACCTACATAGAGCGCCAACTTCTGGTGAGGGCCCATGGTTGTACACTGCATGGAGAGATCGGCACGCATACAACACAGTCAAATTTTCATAGATGAAAAATACTTGGTTCTTTCCCACACATTATCTACAAGAGGGAATTTCATGGTACGCAGTTGGTCTGAGTTGAAATAATATGGCAACGTGTAGCTTTGTGTAGCCCCAACAACTGGTGGGTAACGTACAATTCTGCAAGAGTGACCTATCAATAAGTTTTATTCTTTTAATTAACGACTCTGAAGACCATTTTGAGTGTGCATATGAGGTACTAAATGCTCTTCTATATTAATGCCAAGAGCCATACAATAATCATTAAATACCTTTGAGGTAAATTCGCCAGCATTGTCCATTTGAATAGACTTGATCATTTCTTCTGAAAAAGAGCCTCTTAAATTAATCATTTAAGCAATTAATTTAGTAAAAGCATGGTTCCTAATAGATGAGAAACATACGGGGATCATCTAGTAGAAGCATCTATAAGCACGATGAAATATCCGAAGGAGCCAAATAGGGGTTAGATAGATCCACAAATATCACCTTGAATTCTCTCCAAGAAATTCGGCGATTCTTCTCTAACTTTAAGGTAAGAAGGTCTAGTAATGAGCTTCTCTTTGGTTCAAGTAGCCCATAAGAAGTCTTCTGGTATAGGGTCTGTAGTTTTTGTGCTATGATCAGCAAAATTATTGATTATTTTTCTCATCATATTCAACCCAAGATGACCCAGTCGATCATGCTATATCTGAAATATTTCTAGGTTTTTAAGTATAGTTTTCTTAGTAGCATACTTTAGGTTTTATATATGTATAATATAACTCGGAGGTTCTATATCATCCTCATTTTTTGTCTTTATATGGAAATCAGTCAAACTGATGTCTTTAAAACTTAGTAGAGTACGACTGGACTCAGGGTATAATAGGGCATCCTCTATTATTATACGAGTACTCGTAGGGAGGACTATAATGGCTCTTCCAGTGCCAACTATGATGGCATCTCTTTCACCGATGGTTATAATATTTTCAGTTTTCTTAGTCAAAGTCTGAAAATATTTAGTCTCCCTAAGAATTGTATTTGTGGTGCAACTATCTATTAGACAAATTTCCTCCTTTGTCATTGGATTATACGATGTTCTATATTAAAAGAATGAATTCAATCAAACAATTGTTACATCGAAAACATATTGTAAAATATAGAACAAACATATCATAATTTAAACAAATATCCTGGGAAATGACACTTTATTGAACTTTAACTGATAATCGCTCAACGGGAGCGTAGACTATTGTTCATTCAAGAGCTTTATACTAAACTAATAAGGGAGACTCTTAAGGAGGTTCAAAAGGAAAATGTGGCATCGACTATTAAAAGGAGTAACTAGAAGACTACTGTAGGTCTCCATATAAATAATTTATATCCTCCTGGGAACCTTGGTTGTTCTTCTAAAACTCATTTAGCTCAGTCCCAAGAAGGTCATCTCCATCCATGGGAGAGTTTCCATATTCGAAAAGGCCTTTCTTGAACTCTACTGTGGGATCGGTGACTTTATCATCATCCTTCTTGATTTCATTCTCAGCAACAAGTTGAGCGATGAAGTATGCCTCAACCTTATTTCCATAATTCTTCTGGAATTTTCCAGTGGATTGCATGGAAAGGTCCACCAAATGCTTTAGGATGCGGAAAGTGTGCGACCTGTGGCCAGTGCATCCACACTTAAAGTAAGGTTGTGCAGGGTTTATAGTCTTGTTGGCTGAATCTTACTTCTGGAAGCTCCCCGATCCTTTACCTTTTCACTTGGGCTTTGCCTCTTTCTTTTTGTGTTTTACCATTCTTGCACTTCCCATTTATGCCTTTGGCCCTTTCTACCGCTATGGCTATTGCTAGCCTGTTGAGCAGTTGCATGTGTTTCGGGCATATCATGTGTCCCATTAGGGAGAACGTGATGATTCTTCATCAGGAGTTCATCTTGTTTTTCTGCTTCTAGCAAAATACAGATAAGCTCAGAGTACTTCTAGTACTTAGCATGATGGTATTATTGCTGCAGTATCCTTATATTGGGGTGAAAAGTGCACAATGTCTTATCTATCATTTCAGCATTAGTAAATTTCTAGTTTACAGAATGTTAATTTAGTGACAAGCTTGTGCACTGCAGAACTGTATGCTGCCACGATCTTAAAATCCTGAAAGCATAGGAGCTGTGCTTCTAGCAACAAGGCATATCTCTGTTGACTATATCGTTCCTTCAAGAAATTATATAGTACCAGTGGGTCCTCATCCATCAAATATTTGGCCTTCAAGTCCGAATGGAGATGGTGCCTCAGATTGTGCAGTACTACACACTTGGCAATCTTAGGAAGAGCAGGGTGCAAACTTCAGGTAGGGTAAAAGCAGCTCCAAGAGATCGAGCTATCAGGTTAATCTTTGCATCTGTTACCATGGTGAGGTAATGGCTACCATTCAGGGCAAGCTTAGTAAATTCCCTTTTGCGATGTCTCACATATCCTATATGCAAATAAAATCAGAATTTTACTATTGGTAAAATATTATTTTGCATGCTTATCATTAAATTAGTGAAGTTTGGTCTATATCTATTCAGTAGATAATTATCTAAAATTTCTTAGAATTTTCTTAGCATTTTCATGATTTTTTTGCTAATTATCAAGCAATTTTTAGAATTACTGTAAATAAAAAAAATAAATTCATCATGAATAAATATGGAATTATGCCACGAAAAGTAAACCCAAAGATATGGAACTTCCCATATGTGCTAAGTCTAAAGTTCAATAAATTTATAGAAGCCCATGGGCCTAAAAATCCAATTTCTTGGATTAAATATGAATTTTTGAAATTTATTAATTATTTTTCAGAATTACAGGGACTTCAGGGTACTTAAAGTAAAAGTTTCATGGGCGACAGTTAACAACCAAAACTTCAGAGGTTAAAATGCATAATTGTCGTTTTATTTTTTTCATTTTGTTCTATGGGAAAACAACTAGGCCGTACAGCCAGTGGGCCATGTGGATGGGCTAGCCGCTTAGCCATGGCGCATGAGCACTAGTGTGGCATAGCTTCGGGCCAGTGGGCCACAGATTCACAGTGGGAGGTGCGGAGCAGCGTCGTGCAGGCACGGGTGTCGACACCGACACGGCTATGGCCACCAACCTGGCATTGTGGCGGACGCAGCAGCCGACGAGTGAGGCGAGCTTCTGGCCGGTACGCGCCATGCCCGGTAGGGGCGTGGCAGTTGATCGACGGTCGGTGGTGACGCCGTTCGAGCGCGGCAACGCAAGCGTCGTCTCGGCTGTAACTTCAAGCTCCATTAGTTTTGGTGATTGGTTTAATTTAATGTTTAATCATTGTTTAATGACAAATCTAATCATTATGAGACTAACATGTTTAATTGAGCTACATTCTTATTAGTCTCAAATTTGGATGAAAAATGGAAAAGCCAAGGTATGCACTCGTATTCACTCTATTAGTTTAATGCATACTTAGGAATCAAGTTAAAGATGAACTTTTCCATTGCTTATATATTAAAGATGTGCAATATGTTTTCAATTCTATATATTATATGAATGCACATATCTAGGGGGAGTTTATAATTTAACTTTATGTTTCAATAGTATTGATCCATGTCTTCTTACAAAATAAAATAATGGATCAAGACTTTGAAACAACCATTTGAGTATATATATATATAACTTGTGTAGTTGTAGTATACTCATGCAAATATAGAATAAACTCATATACAATCTAAGATTGATTATGTGCATATTGATTCCATGTTCAATTAGTTATATACATATACTTAATGGAGTTTGTTCTATAGTTGATGGTTTAAATGTATTGATCCCATTTCCATCACTCAAACATATTGGATCATTACTTTCCATCAAATTGAGTATATGAAACTTATGTAGTTATATATACTCATGTCAATTTAAATGAAAATTAAATTGAGTTCGATTATCTTTTAATCAAATAAAAGAATGCTTCATCATGTGTTGATAGTGTCTCTTTGTTGATTAAGGACAAACGGAAAGTTCTTGAGTATAATGAAGCATTAGTTGCATCAAAGTACTCAAGACACAATTAATCATTCAAATTAATTTGGGTTGTGCTCAATTGATCTTGGAGGCATCCATTATGTGTTAATGGAGTGCGGTGATGATTGAGGCAACCATGTTTATTAGACTAACGATCTTCGATGAGTTGTGAAGTAGGTTGAGTCCAAGAAGATAAAGAATTGGAAACGAGAAGTCATCATGTGTTGATGAGCCTCAAGAGGTGATCCCGAAGTGAAGAGAAGGGCTAGAGAAGGTTCATCATGTGAACAAGAATAAGATTCGATCCTGAAGATAAGATGATTGGATATCGTAAAAGCTCCAAGTGGATCACTAGAGGCAAAGGTAAAACTAGCTAGGGCTAAGGATGTGTTCCTAGTTTTTTACCGGTCTCGGTGTTTGGATGGGAGACCAGGTTGCTAGTTAGGTTACCGTACTATTAAGAGGGGTTGAGTCATTTATCTTGAGCTTCATCATGTATTAATGAACTCAATCCGGTTCACTCTATCTCACTCTTTTGATCGGATTTTTGCATGGAGCATGTGTTGCGAATGGGTGAAGCTCATGCATTGGATTTTGCATGAGCTAAATAATTTGCATGTGTTGCAAATAAGGGAGCTCATTTTTGCTTCTTTATTGATTCTTAATTGATTTGGTTTTTGCATGAAGCTATGGATTTGCATGTGTTGTAAAAGGGAGATAGCTTATGTAATGTTGTTTATGTGGTTATTGTTTGGAGCTAAGTTTTGCATGTGTTGCAAAAAGAGAGAGCTCAAGCAATTTGGTTTAAAGTGGTTGCATAGAGTTAGAGATTTGCATGTGTTGCAAATAGAGAGCTCATGCACTTTATATTGTTTTGGTTGTTGCATTCAGCTAAGTTTTGCATGTATTGCAAAAGGAGAGAGCCCATGCAACTTGATTTGAATAGTGATTGTTTTGCATGGTGCTAGAGATTTGCATGTGTTGCAAATAGAGAGCTCATGCTTTGGTGTTTTAGCTTGTGATTGGATCATGTGTTGATCATCACAAGGCTAAGTTCGGTTTGTGCTTTGAGTTTGCAAAATATTGAATGGATTTGTTATTTGCAAATATGTTTTGCAAATGAGTTAGAAGTTATGGATTTCGATCGTAGAGCATGTGTTGGCATTTGTAAATGTATTTTGCAAAGTATCGGGATCATGTGTTGATCCTTACATGGCTAAGAGGATTGATCTTATAAGTTCGTGGTTTATTTGTGAATATGTTTTGCAAATAAGTTATACTTAATGCGATTCTTTGGAGAATGTGAATTGGGTTTGCAAATGTGTTTTGCAAATTGCTTGATCATGTGTTGATCATCACATGGCTCAAAGAATCAATTATTATTGATGCTTGATTTAAAGAGAAAAGATTTTTTTGAAAATCTGGTTCTGTTCTGGAAATCCGGCAGTACCGTAGGTATAACGCCGGTAGTACCGCTGGGCTGGTAGTACCATTTATGGGAGCTGGTACTGTCGCTTGGCCGGTACTACCGTCCTTGTGAGGCCGGTAATATCGGAGATCCGGTGCTACCGCGTGGATGGCTGGTAGTTCTTTTCCAGAAGAGTGCGTTTTCTCAGTTTTTGAAGGCTGGAGCTACTGGGGTCGATGGACGGTAGTACCGGAGGTGCGGTAGTACCGGCGCCTAACTGCCAGTAGCTATTTTCCAGAGATGTTGTTCTGGAGGTTGCACTGAGGTCGGTAGTACCGCTCGTGGGGTCGGTACTACCGCTCAAGCGGTACTAACGGGCTTTTGCCTGCGGTAGTACTGGATTTCCTACGCAACATCTAGTTCTCGAGCCATTGCCCTAAAAGCCGGTACTACTGGCCCTAGAAGGGTAGTAGTACCGAAAAATGCTATTTTTGCCCAATTAGCCCCCCAATGGCTAGATTTCGTGTGGGGGCTATAAAAAGATACCAAAGGCTAGTATTTGGGTGTTGCTGGTTTTGTGAGACGCTTTGAAGGGGTTGTGCATGTCTTGCACTCTTCAAATTGCTTCTTGAGCTAAGAGTGAGTTCTAATTGCATGTGTTGTAATTAGGAGTGGATTGAGAGCCTCTTGTGCACGTGTTGCACTTGAGGAGAGCCTTGTGCATGTGTTGCACTTGGTGATTACCATTGTACATGTGTTGTACGTGGTGGAGTTCAAGCTAGGTGCTTGACTTGTTACTCTTGGTATTTACCGACACCTAGACGGCGTGTGAAGGTGTCGTGCGCGGTGACTTTCTCAAAGAGATTTTGAGAAAATCTGCCAAACTTGTGAAGGTCGGTGCTCACCTACCCGGAGGGGAAAAGAGCAACCACTAGTGGATTTGAGGTGGGTGCTCAATTCGTGGAGCCGGTCCAATTCGTTTGGGTTTACCTCAACGTAGATTAGGAGAGACCGACAAGTCTGTGAACACCACGGTAAAAAGTATTGTGTCTTTCGTGCTTACATTGTATTCGTTATTTATATTCAAATAATTTATATTTATAGAATTAAATTGATTGGTTGCTTGTCTTTAGAATTGCAATTATTGTTAGAGACATAATTAGTTAGTGCACATAGTGAGCCTAGTTGATTTAAGGTTTAATTGTCAAAACCTTAGTTTCTCACTTTCGCATTATTTATTATTAAGGTTTTAGCATAAAAGTAACTAGGGGTGAATATTTGTAGAAATTCGTAGAGTAATTTTTAAAAGCCGCCTATTCACCCCCTTTAGTCGGCATCCTCGTCCTTACATCGGCGTTGGGACAGCCGACATACGGTTGGCGGCTTGGCAATGGCGAACGTGCGACACGGCAAGGTCGACGACCGACAGGGTGCGAGCGTGGCCTAAGGCTGGGAGAGCACCGACCATGCGCGGCGCCCTCGCCGACTTTTTTCTTTATTTTTTTAATGGATAGTAAACAGTAACGATAATCCCTAATTTCATATTAAATTAAACGAGTAATCTAGTCAATTAGGCAATTAATCTGCTGAATTAAAAACTATTCAGGAGCGATCTCTTACGTGCCTCGAACTTACGTATGGCCCGCAGTAGATTAATCGCTTGATACCGATCAAAATTCGATGCAATGTAGATTGATGCAAGCAAATCTTGATCAGTCTCGGTGGAGCTTCATGCCGATAACATGTTGTAAAATGATGACGTTCACCGTGGATCAAACACAATGCACTAATCGAATAGTAAAAACAATATGAGAAGCACACATAATATAGGAAGATAAAACTCTCTTATTATTAAATTGATTTAGTTTAGATAGATTCCAATTCGGTTACAACGAGCTAACCGGATTTTAGACGATAAGAACTCAAGAGTTTGACTATGGCCCTGTTTGTTTCGGCTTTTCACTGACTTAAAAGTAGAAAAGCCAAAGCCGAAACAAACGACTGACTTTTAAGCCGGGCTTAAAAAAAGCCAAAAGCCTCCATATAACTATAAGCCAAAAGCCAGGTGAAGGGTGCTTTTTTGGGCTTTTTTGGGATGAAATAACCCTTTGCTACTGGAAGTCTCTAAAATTACCACCAAATGCCATCATATATAAATTCAAGAATCCTTCTCCCATCTCCTTATTTCTCCTCGTCTTCTCTCGCTCTCCTGTGCGATATGCCTTTTCCCTTCGCCGCTCCGGTCTCTGTCGTCCCCGACCTCTTCCCTCCTCCGCCATCCCTAGCCTCCTTCCTCCTCCACCGACCCGGATCCGGCGTGGCGTGGGTTGAGGCGGCCGAACCTGAGCTTAGAGCAGTGGGAGGCTACAGGGTCCGGGCGTGGCGCAGGTAAAGCTGAACTGATCCGGTCGTAACACGGCGGGTGGCGGTCGATTCAGCATGGCGTGGGTGAAGGCGGGCAGACCCGAGGGTGGAACGGCGGGAGGCGGGTGGAGGCGGCCGGATCTGGCGCAGCAAGAGGCGACTGGATCCGCCTCATCGAGTCCCTCAGTATATGTTTCTATTTAGTTTGACGAGAGTTCAAAATTGTTATGCTATTTTTAGCCTGAGAAGAGTTCAAAATTGCCATGTAGTAAGTTTTAAGTTGATAAATAATTATGCTCATAATGAAGTTTGATCTCAAGATTAATCTATGTTTTTCAATACGGCATTCGGTGAAAAAGTATGAAACATTTGAATTAGATAAATCAGTACATAAGAAAAGTCCTTACAACCTTAAAGGATATTTCAAACTTTGTAGCAATAAGCTACACTATCCAACCCATCAAAAAGTTAGGATACCAAACAGCATGTCTTAATTTAAAAGCAGACAGTTTAAAAGCTAGTTAGGTAAAAAAACTAGTTTTAAGTTAAAAACCAAAAAAATCTAAGTCGAAACAAACATGCATATATCTGAACGTACCTAATGCACGCCCTCTAGCTGTCCTATACGAACACTATACGACCTCCAGAGTCCACACGCGGACACGGAAAAATTTGCTGTATTGGCTCCCTGTTTGTCCGTATTTTCAAAAATAGCCGCCGAAGAGAAAAATTGCAGAAGTAGCCCCCTGGCCCACCCGTGCCGTGACTGGGCCGCGACATAATTTCTGCCATTTTTTCCTCCGCCCGCCCACCTTGCCGCTTCTCCAGTATTGCCGCTGCTGGGCGGTGGGCCCGCCGTCGCCGCTCCCCTAGCGAGCGGCTCCCTCGCGCGCTACACAAAAATTTCGAATCCTCACCGAATCCAATGCTTCGAACACGGAAACTGTGTGCACGTTTTTCCCGAGATGGAAAAAACAGCGGGCTAGGTACCCTGTTTTTTCCGGAAAAAAATTAAAAATTATGTCCAGCGGATCCGCATCGCTCGAAATTGAATCAAAAATATCCCGCGCCCCGCCCCGGATTCCACCGCATAACGGTCGCTTTTTAAAGTTTGTTCGGTTCTGCTAATAACAAAAAATAATTATCTGTAGGGCTAGAATATTAAAATAAATATGATGATACCCGGCGTAAATAATGGTGTGTGTTTATTGTGATTTTATTGGAATTAGTAATACATGTCATACCAGCATTTGTACATGTGAGGTCAAAAATATTATATTTAGCAAAAAAACTAGTATTACGAATATGGTTATATTAGTGTAGTACCATTTTAGTACTGCGTACAATAGTAGTAATAGTGCACAATCTATGCATAAATGTAACAATTACGCTAACAGTATGACGTGAAAATCAATGATGGCCAGATTTTCCATCGTACTAGTTTTTACAGAGTTGACGAACTATACGTTTGGATAGGATATAATGGGCGTGAGCCATTTGTTATGGTAGGTACTAAATGGCAGATATGCATGATTTGTTCGTGTTTTATGGCGACGGCGTTGTTCGAGATGGTCCATGTGGGGTGGACCTTTCGAACTGCGAATGGAAGGTGATCCGGGCTCCGGGTCTGATGGAGATGGACCTGGGCGAGCTCCGTAGGTGCGTGCGGAGCGCATTCGACGAGGAGACCTGCCGAAAGAAGCTTGTAATCGAAGCCCTACATGCCAGAGTTGTGGCTGGTTCGACGGACTATTTGTGGGCGCTCTGCAAGATCGCGGGCAGCTCACAGTGGGGGCAATATATGCAAATTGTGATGAACCCTCAGGCGCAGATACACCGTCGCCCGATGGTTTATGTGCGGTTTGTGGATAGAGGAGAAACCTCTAGTCCTCGTGGTAGCGTCCGAGAGGACATTACTGCCGATGAATTTCACCCAAACGAAAACATCGGGCAGTGGTGGTCCGCCCGCATTGACTGCCACGAGCAACTAGAAGACTTGGAGGACGTGGAAACATGCAGTGAAGATGACGATGCAGCTCCCATCGGTGGCATTGTGTCCACTGATGTGGATTATGTGTCTTCACGCCTCGATGATTTGGCGATGTCTTCCCTTGTGTTGCCGAACGAAGACAGCCATAGTTGGGCCTTCGACCAGCATACTCTCCTCGTAGGGCAACGATTCCCTACGAAGAGTGCCGCCCAGCAAGCAATTGCAAGATACGCGGTTAACATCAGCCGCACGTACCGGGTGTATAGGTCAAACCCGGATACGTACATTGTAAAGTGCCTGGATCCTGAGTGTCCCGGCAAGATCCGTGCACAGAGACTGAAGGCCGTAAGTTCGGGCTTCAGAATAACCGCCCCGACGGATCACGCTTGTGTGCTTGCCGAGCCATTACACAAGCACGTAAATGTGACGCCTCGTATGTGGCCACCGATTTCTCACTTGGTCACGGTGGGCGCCACCGCTTCCGGCCATCAAGGCCGACGTGGTTAACATGGTGGGATATCCTGTTAGCTACGGCAAGGTGTGGCGAGCGAAGAAGAAAGTAATAGAGATGATGTACGGCTCGTGCGAAGAGGCGCATAACTTTGTCCCACGGATGCTTCACCAGATTGCCGAAGCCAATCAGGGGACCTACATCAACAAGATGGAGAGACCACACCCCACGAAGGGTCCGAACTATTTCATCTTGGACCGTGTGTTCGGGCATTCTGACCACCCATTCGGGGTTTAAGCATCGCGACTGTTCTTACCATGGACGGTACTTTCCTATCCGGCAAGTACAAGGGCACCATACTTATGGCGCCGCCACGACGCCAACGACCAGCTACTCCCGATGGCCTATGCGATTGTAGAAAGCGAGAACACGACTAGCTGGTTGTGGTTTCTTGCCAATGTCAAGCAGTCGGTTGTCCAGGACAGCCCGAACGTGTGCCTCATCACAGATAGGCATGCTGGGCTATTGTCGGCCATCGGCACCATGCAAGGAGGTACACACCACCGCACCAATGGAATGATGTCATCAATCGATGGTGCATGAGGCATCTCGCGGCGAACTTGCACAGGTCATTCCGCAGCAAGGAAGTCAAGAAGACATTCAAGAGGCTATGCATGCAAAACCAAAGGCGGAAGTTCAAGGCAATTTGGAGAGTTTTGGACGAGGAGACCTCGAAGCATACGACGGAGCAAGCAGAGGCCCAGAGCAACAACTTCTCACAGTGGGTGCAATTCCATGCTCCAAAGCTGGAGAAGTGGTCCATGCTCCATGACACCGACGGCGCAAGGTACGGAATAATGACAACAAACATGTCAGAGGTTTACAACGGTGTTCTGAAGGGTGTCCGGTCCCTCCCAAAGTTCGTCTGCGGGAGAAGTTCGTGGATGGCCACTGCAGGGGCTCTCGTAAACAAGTGTGCACAAAATCTGCGATGTAGCGACCGCAGGGCGTGCAACAAGCCAAAACTCGATGTAGCGACTGCACAAACCGTGCTCCCATGTATATGCAGCGGCGCGGTTCTCCGTCAGTCATCCGCGCCCTACATATTGGAGTACTTTAGCACCGACCATCTGTTCGGGACATGGAGTTCGGAGTTCAACTCCTACGGACTGGACATGCATTACAGGGAGCTGTGGCCAGGCCAAGTGACTTGGTGCCAGAATGATAGTTTGAAGAGGAGTGGTCGTGGCCGCTGGTAGTCACGATGAATCCGTAACGACATGGACGCTTAGTCGTAGCGAGACGCACTTCCATCGCACGGAGGTGCCGCCAGCAGGCGAGGTCATACAGTGAGGAACTACGGGAGATGTGCCCGTGCTTGCAATTTGTTACTATCTGCTTCAGATTTGGTCCTGGGAGCACTTCCCTGTGGGGCGGCCATACTTTAAGCAGCCCGTGCACCTGTATCCATCGGAGGCTCCATTCTACGGTGAGGCTGGGGACCCGGTCGACCGGCCTACCATGGGTACGCGGTGGACGGCCAGTCGGTTGGGATGGGCTAGGGAGAGGCCTCGTCGAGCCTATCCTGAGTATCATAATTACTTCGAGACCCTACACGAGGACGACATCATATGGCAACCATGGACTTCGCATTTCTTGTTCACTACGGCGCCGCACGGATTGTCACAGCAGTGTGGCTAGGATATTTACTACTGGTTGACAACATGCCACATGGTGTTTTGTCACATGGTCAAACCGCATTGCCCTCGCCTGAAGTGATGCGGCGAGCTCGCCTTCATCAGAAATCCCCTCTAGTTGGCCTACCTCTACCATAAAAAGTGCAGTAAGTGAAATTGCACTATTCAATTTGTACAATAGTCTACTTGCCCGCGGATGCAATCCGAGTTCATAACTTACAAATTTTGTTGTTTCGTGCAATCTCGGAAGGGCCAACAGAGTGATGATCGCGCCTCACACAATTACCGTGGACCATCAGATGGGAGGAATCCGCCACAGCGCACGTAGTGGCCGAGAATCGCCCCTCGACCCTAAGTCGTGCGTGATCGATCCGAGTGGTACGTGCCACGTGCGCGTGGTAGACTTCTCGACCCGCTCCACCGAGGCCCGAGGAGGCCACGCGACGGACCGCTTGGGCCTCGGCCACCCTCACCACCGCGATCACAAGAGGGGACGACACTGACGAGCGGAAGGTACATGACATCAATATTTGTATTCACGCCTAACCAATATTTTCCTTGCTCTTGCAGTTGGAGCGTGCCAGTCGTATAGTTGACGAGGCTTCTATTGCAATACGAGAAGGGAAACGCAACACAGTTCTCGGCCTGCTAGGGGTACTCCGTTCGGTGTTGGATGATGCGAAGGGCATCGTAAAGACTTTTACGTGCGGCCGTCATAGCGACGTCGCCGTCCGGGTGCTCGCAGCGGGCGCAACCTCCTTCTCCTAGATCATCGCGATCGAAGCGTTGGGAAGACGATCGAGCTTTGCTCGCGCGTCTTCAGATCAGGACACGCAGGTATAACATCTAACTTTCGTTCAAAAACTTCGTAATACTTACGCAATGTAATTTTATTCGCTATGGCATGTATTTTTCGCAGCGCCCAGTGGGGGAACACTCTGTTCTGCCATCGTCATCTCGGTGACAACATGAATTATCTGCTCCACCTGCCGAGGTAAGCACATGCTCGAACCCGGACTCGCTCGATCGGGACTTGCCTCCGGCAAGTTCACGGAGGGGTGCATCCGCGTCGTTCCGTCTACCTCATGATGCTGCATTCGGGCAGACCTACACCCCCCAAGGCAGGCACAGTTGGTCTACGCAGTCGGCACGTGAGGTACATTATATTTCGTTGAAGTCATCACTTCGTATTGAACCTATATTTTTCTGAGTTACCTAACATTTCCATTCATATCATGCTATTTTGCAGGCCGAGGTGGACACGCCAGCTCAATACCTGCCTCCAGCAAGCTCGGCTTGGGTGGCTTCGCGCCACCACGCTTACCACAAAGACCTCCTCAAGAAACTTGGTTGGGCGAACTACGCCCGCACTACACCGACGAATATGGTGCGTGTTCATCATCCGCGGCCGACATGGGGTATGTTTCTCCGCTTGTATAGAACTCCAACGCGGCAATGCTAACAATACGTGGAGTGCAGTTTCTAGGGACGAATTCTCTCGAGGGCACAACACTCCACGACCGAGCGACCAGCATCGATAAGTATTACGTGTACTCTGAGGTACCTATCGCGCTCATTCACTGTTGAGTACGGCACTAACATAACTTTGCAATACAGCCTCCTGGGTGGGTCGAAGACATGTTGGCCACGCCACACATGCCACCGTCGCAAGAAACACAAGACGACTTACGAGCACGACACACGCGCCGATCGGTTCACGCTCCCGTAAGACCAACTCCGCTGTCGCGCGGCGGGAACAGATCCGAGTTGAGCTACGAGTCGTGACCGGTTCTATTGTTTATCTTGAAGTGCGTATATGTAATTGATGTCGCCAATTAAATCGCTTTAAGAATGATAATCCTTCTTATTATGTCAATATGGTATGTTGCTTCCATAATATATGTCCACTAAACTTATACAATTCACGATTGCCTGGCCGATTAGACAAGTCATACGTATCAGCTTTGTCAGGTCGAGTAGTCAAATAGGAAAGCATCGGTCACCTTTGGCAGTGACAAGTTGCAACACTCTGCCCAATGCTTTTAACTTGTTCGTGACGATTTTTCCCGCATTAATATTTTGAACACTAGCGCCCATAACGACAAAATTGCATAAATAATAAGACATGACACGAGAGAACTAGAGTATTGCGTAGTACGTGGCGGCAAGCGGGAGCCAGGGCGCAGCGGGCAGGAGGGCCGGTGGGGGGTGGGGGCACAGGTCCAGACACGTGGTGGCCCTTAGGAGCTTGGGCACGTTGGGCCGGTTTGAAAATTGGTCGACTGCACGACGCGTAGAGAAAGTAGCTTTGATGATGTGTAGTGACAGGTCATGCAGCTTTGATGATGTGTAGTGACAGGTCGTGCAGCTTTAATGGTGGGTGACAGATCTTGCAGCTGTGATGAATCACTTTAAATAGCTTACTTATCCGGTGCGTCTCCATCAGACTCCCCAAACACCTCCCCATCATTGCATACAAGGATCGTTGCCTCCCGCACCCGCGACGAACCTGCAAGGAGGCAATCGCTCCAGCGCTCCATCGCAAATCCGGCGTGGAGGCTTCGTTGTCGACCAGATTTGCCTCGCCATCGACCTCTTCGACCTCTGGTGCCGCAGGATCGACCGGATCCGCAAGGTATGAGTGCATCGCATCTGACCTAAACTCAGACTTGCAACAGAATAGAGCTTGCACGCTCGAACAAGCCCCCTACGCCAGAGGTGAGCAGCACTTAGGTTTGTTAATTACACACTTGTAATACTTGTAGATGAACAAGGATTCGGAGAAGCTCAGCAAAGGATTGGCATGAACAGTGGAACAAATAGAGTGCATCGCATCTGACCTAAACAAAATTGCCCAAGATAATTTTAGTCCTAACACATGTCCATGTGGCAATGCACACAATGGTTTTGTGATTAATATCGAAGCTATAGCTCGCAGTCTTGAGCAAGTTGCTATACAGTCACGTGAATCGATGCAAAGAGATGAAGTAGAGCCGGAAGAGGATGCGGAGCCTGAAGGGGATGTAGACCCTGATCTGTGTCTTCCCTATGACTATGAAAGCGATGACGAGGGTAAGCGTGATGATTGGCAGTATTGTGAAGATGAGGGTATCGACATTGATAGTGATGGTTCGGGAAAAAACTAGTCATTTTATAATGTTAAGCCTTGTTAAGTTATTGTGATGTTTATGCATGTTCCTAAGACTTGCTATGTTATTATAATGTTGCTAAGACTTGTTAAGTTATTGTAATGCTGATGGATGTTCCTAAGACTTGTTAAGCCTCGTTAAGTTATTATGATGCTGATGGATGTTGCTAAGACTTGTTAAGATATTGTAATGCTGATGGATTTTAGTGCTTACCTGAGGTATTGTATTCATTGCTGGGAAGGCTTATATAGCATTAAAGTCTGTTATATGAATATTGCTTTCATCACATATGATTTTTTGTTTACTCACATCAGCCTGATGAAGGCCATGGTCCATCATGATTACACAACTCACGAGGAGAAGCAACCCTTTTGTGCATGAAACCATTGAACATCAAACCATCAAGCACTTCAAAAACATCACCAGTTTGACGATCACTCTGTCATTAATGGATATTATCTTCATCAAATTGTTAACAGTTAACATTTTATCCACAAAAGATACTCCGTAAAATAAAAATTTTAGATGACAAATTATAAAGTAATAGCCCCGAAACACCCTAAACAATCACTACAAGCGCAGATTCCAAAAAACTAGAACCTTTCATGGAGACGACGACCGTGCAATGGCTTTTCCAGCGCCATTAGCAAACTGACGTGCCCAATGCTTACAATTTTTTTAGGTCGATTACACAACACTCCACCTGTAGCTTCCTCACGTTGATTTGACCACACGCTGGTGGACTTCTAATCTTTTTTCTACTCGCTCACAAAGGCTTTGTCATACATGCTAGCACAACTCAAGTGACCACTCATCGCCTACTTTTGTCGATCTTGACAATTTGCATGCATGATCGCTTTTCAACCCGACTAGACTACACACTGCGCGTTGTTTTACAACCCGTCAGTATGCTTCAATCTTACTTTCCAACACTTAGTCCATACACTTGAGTCTATAAAGGGCAAAACCGTAGGCACACAACCACGCCTCCCACTCACACTTATTCACCATGGTCGGATCCTCCTCTAGCGAGCATTTTCGTGGACACGATATGAGCAACAGTAGCTTTTCATCACACGTTGAAGGTTACGCGTGGTGGGAAGGATGATCCATTCAAGGAGGAGAACCTAAGTAAAGTGGTGTCCAAATTACAAGAGTGGCGCCCACATTGCGAGGCAAGCCTTGACAACATCCGCCCGATCCTTCCGACCGCGATGACTGAAGGCGCACTTGCAATGGTGGCGCTAAAGGTATTTCAGGTGTGTGAACTAGCCGACCACCCTTCTTCTACAGGTTTCTCTACAAGATATTACAAGGTAATCGATGCTACCGATCGGTATGCAGAGCATATTAAGGTTAGTTATTTTATATTTTTTCACCTACTAATCTTTTAACTATTACACATAAGTTCACTACTTCGTATGATCGTCTTCTACGTTAGTCATTCCCAGAGAATGAAGAGTTGCTGAACAAAACAATCCCAGAATTCTTAGCGATGTACATGCTCTTCGGCAGGGGTGTGATGCCTAGTTGGCGCGGAAGACGCATAAGCGGATCTAACGGGAGGGGTAGAGATCGACACAGTAGTACTGCATCATCAATTTCAAGAGGACATGCAACCACCACCGGAGGGGGGTATGCTAGTAACTATGCAAATGACGACGACGACGATGATGACAATTTCGTTTCACCTCCACCTTGGCGTTCAAGAACTATCGGAAGAGGCTGTTCAAGCACCACTGGAGGGGGATGCTCCTAACTATGCACCTGACGATGATGATGATGATGATGATGATGATGACGATTTCGCTTCACCTCCGCCTTGGCGTTCAAGCACTATCGGAAGAGGCCCTTCAAGCACTACTACAGCAGGCCCTTCAAAAAACAATGTAAGAGGACGTTCAAACAACACCAAAGAGGGGGTAAATGATGATGACGATTTCAGATCACCTCCACCTCATGTTCAAACACTATCGGAAGAGGCCGTTGAAATATGAATGTATCCTCCCACAAAAATATTGTGCATTAAGTTCGGTTAATTTCCAACATTTTATTGCGACCATATTTTCGATTATGGCTAATACACTAAAAATTAGAATTTTTTTTGCTCGAGCCCTACCACGTATAATTTTTCCTGCAATTAGTCGCCCATCTGATAAAAACCGAAATTGCCTCTAAACAAAGACAATCCAATGGACGCGATCGCTGGATTTTTTGCAATTTCGGTCCCGTAACCCGGTTTATTTTTTCCGTTAGTTCATTATTTTATCCAAGAACGGCTACTCGTGCAAAAATTATAGGTGTCGTATATAACAATGAACAATTCCAAAACTTTATATTCCAACATATTTTTTCATCATAAATACAAACATATAAAATATTAGCCGCATGCTCAAAAAAGAAAAATACCGCCACGCTGCTTTTTCTCACGCCTCGCCCTACCGCCACACACCGCGCTCGAGCGATTAGCGGCCATTCCGATTCCTTTGTCCCCGCCGTGGAAAAAAAATTATTTTTTCCGCCCGTCGCAAAAAAAAAACCTCAAAGACCGCACGCTGGAGGTGCGGCAAGGTGGGGCCAGCGCAGGGGGGAGCCGTCCAGGTCGTGGCTCGGTGGGCCCCACGACGCGGGCGGGAGCAGCTGCTCCAGGCAGCGGCAGGGTGGGCCCGGGCGGAGGGAAAAAATGGCGAAAATTTTGTCGCGCGCCCGGCTCACGGCACGGGTGGGCCAGGGCTATTTCTGCAAATTCTTCGTTTCGGTGGCTATTTTCGAAAATACGGATGTGAATTTCCGGACACGCCCATCCACCCAACATACTTAAAACCCGTCCCTTCACGTGCGTTCGGGAGGGCATCCTCGAAAGCCCTCGCCCTCCCAAACTCCAATAGTACCCGGACACCACCAATGGCCGCAGCCACCGCCGCCGTCCCGACCACCACAGCCTCATCCCGTCTCTCCCGCCGCGCCGCTCCCAATCCAGCCACCAACCAGCAGCAGCTCAGGTGCTCCGTCAATCCCTCGCCTCTCTCGCTGCGCCACCGCGCCTGCCTCCCCTCGCCAGCACAGGCCCTCCCAGACCGCGTCACGCCCTTCGACTATGACGCCGACGGCGAAGACCACCCCCGCGAGGAGTGCGGCGTGTTCGGAGTCGTCGGCGACCCGGACGCCGCGTCGCTCTGCTACCTCGGCCTGCAGAAGCTCCAGCACCGCGGGGAGGAGGGCGCCGGCATCGCCGCCGCGGGGGACGACGGAAAAATCAAGTCGGTGACGGATCTGGGGCTCGTGGGCGACGTGTTCCGCGACCCTGCGCGCCTCGCCAATCTCCCCGGCCACGTCGCCATCGGCCACGTCCGCTACTCCACGGCTGGCGCCGCCGCCTCGCAGCGCAACGTGCAGCCCTTGCTGGCCGGGTACCGGTTCGGGCAGCTCGCCGTGGCGCACAACGGCAACCTCGTAAACTACCAGGCGCTGCGCAACAGGCTGGAGGGGCAAGGCTCAATCTTTAATACCTCGTCGGACACGGAGGTCATCCTGCACCTCATCGCCACCTCGCTTTCGCGCCCGCTGCTCTCGCGAATCTGCGACGCTTGCGAGCGCCTCGCCGGCGCGTATTCGCTGCTCTTCCTGACGGCCGACAAGCTCTTCGCCGTGCGCGATCCGTTCGGCTTCCGGCCTCTGGTGATGGGCCGCCGCCCCAACGGCGCCGTCGTATTCGCGTCAGAGACCTGTGCGCTCGACCTCATCGACGCGGCTTACGAGCGAGAGGTGGAGCCCGGGGAGGTGGTCGTCGTGGACCGCCGCGATATGTCTTTGTCCTCCGCCTGCCTCGTCCCGCACCGCCCGCGTAAGTCTTGCGTCTTCGAACACATCTATTTCTCCCTGCCCAACTCCGTCGTGTTTGGGCACGCCGTCCACGAGCGCCGCAGCTCCTTCGGCCGCGCGCTTGCGGAGGAGTCCCCAGCCCCCACCGCCGACGTCGTCATCCCCGTGCCGGATTCGGGATTCTACGCCGCACTCGGCTTCTCGCAGGCGTCGGGCCTCGAGTTCCAGCAGGGCCTCATCCGGTGGCACTACAGCGGCCGCAGCTTCATCCAGCCGTCGCAGGCCATCCGCGACCTCGCCGTCAAGCTCAAGCTCGCGCCCGTGCGTGGCGTCATCACGGGTAAGAGCGTGGTCGTCGTCGACGACTCGCTCGTGCGCGGCACCACCTCCAGCAAGATCGTGCGCCTGCTCCGCAACGCCGGCGCGCGCGAGGTGCACATGCGCATCGCCAGCCCACCGGTCATCGGCTCCTGCCTCTACGGCATCGACACACCGAGCGAGGGCGAGCTGATATCGAACAGGATGGACCTCGAGGGCGTGCGCAGGACGATCGGTTGCGACTCGCTCGCCTTCCTCTCGCTGGGCAAGCTCCACAGCATCTATGGCGATGAGGCTCATGAGCTCTGTGACGCGTGCTTCTCGCGGAACTACCCGGTGCCGGATCTCGTCTCCGCATTCGAAGACTGACCAGAGCGTGCAACTAGGGAAGTGGCTCTGTACTCTGCATGCTTACTACAGAATTTTAGACTCAAATTTGGGCATGGCAAACTTTTGTCCTTGCAAATGCATTCATCCATCTGAACTTTTAGGTTATAAGGTTTAGCTATTGAATATTGATCGAGCTGCTACTGCAAGTTTGTTCTATCTATTGTATTGCCAATGCCATCATGATAATGATGAACAACATAATTGCCTCAATGACACAGGGTCAAAAAGTTGTATTTTTGGTGCTTATATTAGGTTTAATCTGCAGCACTTTTGGGTCTGATACTTTGATTCAAAGGCTGTACCTGCTTCTTATCATAGTTTCGTAACTTCCACCCGCGGTTGCATACTTGCATGTGTCTATTACTACCTTACTAGCAATATGTATCTTTGTGCCAAGTTCAATTTACTCTCCTACCAAAATTTCATCTTTCTGTGTGCTTTTTGATTAGTAACTTTTCACTATAGAGACATTTCAGTGATACCAGATCTATCCTATGACCCGTGTTATGTGTGTAAATGTTTTTTCAAGTACAAAACTGAGATTTTTTTTTTGGAAATTCTTTTATTTTCCAAGTTTAGGCATAATGGTCATTTCCTAGCTTTTCACGTCATCTGGAGTTTCTGTTTACTCTAGATTGGGCGACCAGAGCAAATTTTCGGAGGTCTTAAGTTTGTTATAACGAGCTGCTAGCTTTGCATGACCTCTCTGAATCAGCTTAAGGTACACAAAGTACAAACCCTTTTTGAGCTGATCAATTCATTAAAAAAGAGTTGACCAGGAACTTCCTCTTTCGTTGTAAAGAGTTGGCGACCTGAATTAGTCTCAACTCTCAAGCTCACGTTCAATTGGGGAAGTACGGCTGCCAAATATATTTTTCTCAATAATTTGTGTGCAAAGTCAAGCAAGAAAGTTCGTGGTGTCTTACTAGTGTACTAGTAGTACGGAACTTGCAAATTGCAGTCAACCACGTAAACTTCATTTAAGTTTGGTCTTCCGACAGCAATCCTTGCATACTTAGATGTTGGCTTGCATCCAGGGAACAGTACCCAGAAATGAAGAAGAACATCATGATGCTGACATGTTGTCTTTCAAATAAAAAAATGATGCTGACATGTATCCTGGTTTACATTTAATCCTGGCCAAAACAAAAAATGTTTTATGATCACTCTTGTAGCCACTAATAATGCAAACAGGATTTTTTTTATGTGATGCTTCTGCATCGCAGCTTCGCTGTAGTAAATCGTTGGCTAAAACCTGCATTTCTAAAGTGATTAGCAATGTTCAAAGCTTATTATGGTGTTTACTCCTTGAGTCTTTGACATCTTATCCTATTCACTGTTTCAATTCGGGCATGTACTACTTTCATGAGAATGGCCACATGCCCACAATACCTTCACGGCTGCACTAACCTGTATGTGGTCAGCTGTTTTACTGTTTCTCCGAATATTTATGGTTTATCCGAATGTGAATTACTCCCCAGTTACAAATAGTTGTTGTTTTGAAAATAAATACAATCAAACCTTCGAAACTTTGGCTGTGAACATATTTTTAAATATTTAAATTGGATACATGAAAATAATATGTGTAGTTTTATCTCGAAAAATACTTTTCATTATATTATAATTTTATTAGGTTTAATAAATATATTATATTAAAAATTAGTGGTCAAAATTGTGTTTTAAAGACCATATCAATGTTCAAAACAACAAATATTTATGAACGAATGGAGTAATTGAGGAGATATCCTTAGACAGCTTTTGCCTTTTGAACTACTATGGTAGGGGAAATTTTTATTTTTGCCGCTCAAAATATGTGTGTCGACGATCGGGATCGCCTGACCGCAAGAAGGGGGGAGTGATGTAGGAGTGGAGTCCAAGATTGTGCTCGCTCGGAGGAGGGGATGTGGTCGCTGCTTCGAGAGAGCAAGAGAGAGAGAGAGAGAGAGAGATCGACACGAGGAGTTATACTAGGTTCGAGCCCCCGGCGCGGGTAACAACTCTACTCCAGTCTTGCCTGGAGACGAAAGGCGGACGATAATGCACTTTGGTTGGTTACAGGGGGTGCTCGAGCCTGATTGAATACCGGCGTGGGTGCGTTGTATGTGTGTGTACTCTTTCCTCTCCCGTTTTTCCCTCTCCTCTACCCCGTGCAGGGGGTAAGATTTTATACCTCTATCGTATAGCTCGTTACCAGTAACGACCGGGAGAGATTCCTAGGAGCGTGGCGCCGATTTCGGACATGACGCGTAGTGTAGTTGAGTAGTAACGGCGCCGAGATTGTCGCCCACGTTCAGCTTGACCCAGTCTCTTAAGACTCCCCTTTACTTGGTAACTGACGGCCTCTGCAATCTGACTAGGTCCTCCGAGCCTGACCTCACTGGCAAGCTAGCTCCTCGATCGAGCAAGCTTGAGCAAGAGAGGCATCGCCTGATCGGGGGTAACCAGTCCCCGATAGCTAGCCCCCGAGGCTCAAGCAGTGATCCTGAAGCTCGGGATGACCTTGAGTCTGATGACCATGAGAAAGAAGGGAGGGATTAGCCTGGCCGAGCTCGGGAATGCTCGAGCTTGGGCTCGTACCGTGAGGAAGTCCTTGGCACGATCGTACTTGGGAGCCCTCGTTCTTCGACGCCTCGGCTCGGGCGATTATGGCCGTGGGAATAGCCCGCGGCGCTTCAGGTTCCACCGTGGTGATCCCGGCGTGCCTTTTGAGGCGCAATCGACACGCCTTTTGAGACCCAACTGGTGCCTCGCCATCTCCGCCAGGCCCTTTAAATTCTGAATCGTCGCCTCCTTCAGATGATTCCCCAAATCCTTTCTGCGTCGAACCCTAGCGCCCCTTCACCCCCTCAACCTCCTCTTGCAATCTTCCTCCGTCGACCCAAGTCTCAGCCGAAGCCCATGGCTAAGTTTGGGAAGAGCACGATGACCTTGGAACGGATGAGGGAGCTCGAGATGCTGGGGATGCTGGACCCGGCGACATAGCGGCTGCCGAGAGAGGAGGCCGAGCCGCGGCCCCGAGCAGACGAGCTCGTCAGCATCGAGCATTACATGCTCTTCGGGTTACGAACGCCGGAGAGCGACTTCATAGCGGCGGTCCTTGCGCAATGCGAGATCGAGCTCATCAATCCAGTGCCCAACTCCATTCTCCTTCTTTCCATCTTCTCGCACCTATGTGAGGGGTTCCTGGGAATCCTCATGACCCCCTCACTTTTCTTCCGCTTCTATTCTTTGTTCCACACCTCGAAGGACCCCGTGGTCGGGTGTCTCTACTTTTGGTTGTGGTCGGGGCTTCCTTACTCCTTCCCCCAAACTCATGCCCGAGACCCCCTAGGTCCATGGACCGAGAGGTGGTTCTATCTGAAGAAAGGGAGGGTGGCGGGCTCGCGTATAACGGAGTTTCTGTTGATGGCAAACGCCAGACTCCTGACCCCGACGACCTGGCAGCAGACCAAGAGGCCGTTGCCGCTATCCACATCTATGCGACGCAGTCTCACCGGCCAGGCTATCGCCTACGACTTCTTGCGGAGCCAGGTGTTCCCCCTACGAAAGAGGGTGCATCCATTCTTCGAAATTACGGGGGAAGATGACCTTACCCGGGAAGGTCCAAGCGGTAAGCACTCCCGGGCTAGGGAACACTCGAGCTTGGCTAAGCCTTTACTGATAGATTCATCTTCTCCAGCAGCCCCGTCGAAGTCCTGGATAGCGGCGAGGATGTTTGAGATGTTCAGAAAGGCGGCGTTCGACTACGCCACGGGCTACCCCGTTCCCAAGAACGTCTTGAAGCGGGGTAGCGAGGTAACACATCTCGCGGCAAGGCCGAGCTTGAGAGCAGCCGAGCTCGCACTGACCTCCGCTCGTAATTGCAGGGGAACAAGGAGCTCCAGGACACGGCGAGGCGGATGTTGCCGATGCCTGGAGCAGGCAAGGGCAAGAAGGCGGGCAAGAGGCTGACCTCAGACGCCCCTAGCAGCGCCCCGAAGAAGCAGCACGTCGAGTGGGGTGACCGCTCGGTGGTAAGTCGTCTCGATCGAGCTCGGAAACGTTCCAACTCGGTATTCCAATCTTTCGCTATCCGTAACCTCCTCCTTGTCTCTTGTAGCAACAAAAGGCAGCGGCCGCTGCAAGGACCTCGGATGCAGGCGGCACCAAAGCCCCCTTTGCACGGCGTTAGAGAGGCCACCGTGGGGAGCTAGGAGCCCCCGCGGGCTACGAGGTCGCCATTGCAGGGTGATCGGAGAGGGGATGCTTCCGTCGCCGTGGCGAAGGCAGGGCATCAAGACGCCCAGCGTCCCTCCACGAGACGAAAGCTCATGACCCAGGTACGCACGACTCTCGTTCTCCTTAGGTTGTAGCGTAGGCTCCTTTCCTTCCTTTGCTTAGTAACTTTCCCCGCTGCAGACCTCGAATGCTCGTTCACGCTCATCGCGTCATCGGGTTACGGCGGTGGTAGCGCCCGGTCACCAGCGACCATTGACTATGGTTATTGTTCAGGGCGAGTCTGAGGACGAGGACGACTTCCTTTTGATCCGTCGTCCTTGCCCGCGACAGGCCCAGGTCACCATGGCGCCCTCGAGAAGGAACCTGGCCAGCGGGTCTGAGCAAGGCTCCACCGAAACAGACGTCGACCCGACCGAGGCTACCGCCGAAGCTGGAGCCGAAGATGCCTCGACCATCGAGGCCGGGGCCACCGGGGCCGACGGGGTCGAACCCGAGGTTGAGGTCACCACGACCGGCAAGGTCGAGACTTCCGGGGGTGCGACCAAGGTACCGACCGCGGTGGTCGCTTCTGAGGCTTTCGTGGAAGAGCCAGGTAGGGCAGTTCTTCACGTCCCCATATGTCGTAACGCATTAGCATGACCCTTCCTTTCCATTGCTTCCCCCCATTGCTTCCCCCAGGGCTCTTGGTCCCTGAGACCGAGCTGAGGCCCGGCCGCCGGGAGACCTGGGTCGAGGTTTCGGCCGGTGGGGCCAACGCGGCCGCCTCGACCTCGGCGGAAGGCCGTGCCGAACTGGAGGCGGGCGAACTAGACAACAGGAATATCGGGCCTCGGCGCCGCGAGTTCAAGGACCGGCTTAGCCAGGTAAGTGTGCTCATTCCTGCCAGTCTTCTCAACTATCGTGTGAATTTCCTTGGTTTCCGCAGGCGGTAGGCCTAATCGCCCAAGGGCTCCGGGCCCTGCATGGGCATGCTGCCGAGCTAAGGGTGGTCCTCGACGTGGTGGCGAAGCGTGAAGCCCTCATCGCCCAGCTCGAGGAGACCCTGCTGATTGAGCAGGAGGAGGCGGAGCAGAGGACTACGGCTCACACCGCCGAGCTTGCCCAGGCTGCTGCCACCGAGCGTGAGAAGGCGGCCGAGGCCCTCGAAGCCGAGCGCGCGAAGGTGGTCAAGACCCTTGAGGCCGAACTCGCGAAGGCGGCACGGGCCCTTGGAGCCGCGCGCGCGGAGGTGGAGGAGCTACGGAAGCAGGTCGTGGAGCAGGCTGTCGCTCCTGCGAAGGCCTCCGCCAAGCTCAAGACGAAGGTCACTAAGCTCGAGGAGAAACTGGGGTAGGCGATCAGGACGAGGAAGAGCGCCTTGGCTCATCTCCAGGGCGAGCGCGACCGTGCCGCCAGCTCTGCAGCCGAGGCGCACCGTCTGCAGGGCGAGCTCTCAGCGTTGAGGGCGAAAGTCGTCGAGCTCGGGCAGGAGAGGCTCGCCCGCGACATGGCAGATCTGTAGATAGGAAATAGGTTGAGGGACAAAATGTCTAAGTCCTCTTGTAAGCATGACTTGGTCGAATGCAAGCTTTTGATAAACTTATGAATGAACTTAGATGAATGAATGAACTGATGAATGGATGAATGAACTTAGCCATTTTGAGGTAGTATGCCCTTGTCTAGTCCCTGTTGTGGTCGAGGCTGAGCGGTGTCGGCCTCGGGGCACAATCTGTGGAGAAGGTAGGTCGTAGCAGGGAGACCTGTAAAAACTTAAGGTAGGTCGTAGCTGTCGACGATCGGGATCGCCTGACCGCAAGAAGAAGGGGGGAGTGATGTAGGAGTGGAGTTCAAGATCGTGCTCGCTCGGAGGAGGGGATGTGGTCGCTGCTGAGAGAGAGAGAAAGAGAGATTGACATGAGTTATACTGGTTCGAGTCCACGACGCGGGTAATAGCTCTACTCCAGTCTTGCCTGGAGGCGAAAGGTGGACGATGATGCACTGTGGTTGGTTACAGGGGGTGCTCGAGTCCGATTGAATACCGGCGCGGGTGTGTTGTATGTGTGTGTACTATTTCCTCTCCCGTTTTTCCCGGGGTAAGATTTTATACCTCTATCGTATAGCTCATTACCAGTAACGGTCGGGAGAGATTCCCAGGAGCGTGGCGCCAATTTCGGACATGACACACAGTGTAGTTGAGTAGTAACGGCGCCGAGATTGTCTCCCACGTTCAGCTTGACCCAGTCTCTTAAGACCCCCTTTACTCGGTAACTGACGGCCTCTGCAATCTGACTAGGTCCTTCGAGCCCGACCTCACTGGCAAGCTAGCTCCTCGGTCGAGCAAGCTCGAGCAAGTGAGGCATCGCCTGATCGGGGGTAACCAGTCCCGACAATGTGCAATATGGTTTCTACCATCACAAACTTGCTCATTTCATTTTTGCCATCCTTCCTTCGATGCTTATTTCATTTTTGTCACTCTGTTCATTGTTTTTGTTAAGCTAACGAGTTTGATGTTAAGAAATATGGGGAAAATACAAAATATACCAGAAACCATAAAACATAAAAAAGAAAAATAGCCAAAAAATATATAGAAAAGTTTAGTGATAACTTTACACCACTTTGTTTACTTTTTTTAAAAAAATACACTAGGAAAGTTTCTCAAAAAATTTACACTAAGGAAAATATTTTAATCTTCCTCAACATTTATGGAACATTACTAAATTATTCTTGATGTAAAACCTTTTAAAAAAAATTGTTCAGAAGTGGCCCCTTAAATTTTCTATATTTGCTTTTTTAAAAATTTCACTTTTCTGATATGTTTGCATATTTCTTAATGTCAAATCCTGTTGACTTGACGAAAAATTGAACGGAATGGCAAAAGCGAAATGCACATTGACAGAAGGATGGCAAAAACAAAATGGGTAGATTTTCGATGACAGAAACTAGGGGTGAATATGGGTGGATATTGCTCTTCCGTATCTTGATCTATATTTTTCTCGGATTCAGAGCCGGATACAGAAACTATTCCAGTTATTCGAGATACGGGCACGGGACGTATATGTGATAGATTTAGGTCAAAAATGCATAAAGATACATAAGATATTACACTCGTACATAGAGTAATATATATTGAATCAAACTATACGAGTACATGACCTTCATAGCAAGTTATATATCAACCAAACACCATTCCATAATAATAAAATAAGTACTGACTATGACATGACAAGAGTGTCTGTACATTGATACATAAGTAATTAAGTAATGATCGAGTGATCATACTAGTTAGACAATTACCATATAAGTACCGGGTATTGACCTACATATTACATAAGTACTGACTAGTGAGCATACATACCAATATAACGTTGATCAAACTGTATTGTATCACAATAGCCAAGAGATCCCTATTTCTTACATATTACTACCAGATCGACCATTAATTGAATTCCATCTAACCATTTCTTAAGCAAAGAAAAACTAGAATTAACCACGGAAGGGCACCAGAAGCTCAAGATTTTCAATCTCACATACTATTGCACCCAGTCCAACACCAAACCAATCCATGAACCTAATTAAATACTTTCCATATGAACTTATGCAACATGAAGTGTTGCTAAATAACAACATGAGCAGCAGCTGCATGTGGATTTAATTCATAGACAACATAGAAGCTGGCACACAAAACTCACTTTCAGGGGACGTCTCCGATGAGCATCCATTCCCCGTCCTTGCCCTCGTACGTCGGCACAAACTCCGTTCTGCTCACCGCATCCACGAGCTCCCATCTTGTCTTTCCCAACCTTGCCTGTGGCCATCCACCCATCAGACTCTCAGAAAACCATCGGAAACAGCAACAAGTAGCACAAGCAAGTCGCAGTGAGGAACGATGAAGTGAGAGAAGAACTCATCGTGGAGCGCGGCGAGGAGCTCGTCGTAGCCCGCGTACGCCTCCAGGTCCACCTTGCGCATGTACGACGCGCCGTCAACGCCCACCTTGACGAAACTTGATCTTGGACGTTTTTACTCCTTCGGTATGGGCGGCTGGGCAGGCCAAGGTATTTTGCCTCTTTGGTCCAGCAGGGCCGGATGTCTCGATAGAAAAAAAATCCGATATTCGGATCCTGTCTCGGATTTATCCGATATTGATCGCTCCGAATCCGATTTCGAATCCAGATTTAAGTATCTGAATCCAGTATTGGATCCAACCAAATAGTCAAATCGCTTCTCAAATCTAGTCTCGATCGGCTCCTGCTCTGGATCAGACGGTCGCCCCTAGAAGAAACGATATTGTGTATATTTTGAGTGGCAGGAACAAAATCTTCCCACTATGGTAAGGCCATCGATCAGGGTCAGCTCTTGGTCAGATTTAGCACTACTACGCTAAGGCGGTCATGGTCAGCTGAACTACTAGATGCAAGATGCAAGCTTTGAATTGTCAGGAAATGCCCGCCAGTTTCAGAGCGTGCGATGGATGATGGCATCGTGAGGGTTATTACGGCGTAGAACTATGTCCTAGTTGGAGGAAGGCAAACAACCAGCAGGGCAGACTGGTATTTGTACCGTTTTGTTTGAGTGATTATAAGAAGGTTACTTGGGTCTTTCGGTGATCCCCATCCATCTGAGTCTGAGAGATGGAGTATCTATTCAGTGATTCAGTCTCCTTGTTCTTCATGGAGTAACAGCTGCAGGGTAAGCATATAATTGCTTAAGCATAGTGTGTTACTGTTAAGTGTCGAGGCATATTATGGTAATGCTCTGTCCATGCTGATCTTAAGAGATTGCTTTCATCATTTCGTCTCCTTAGGCTCATTTCTGTTGACTGAACAAATGAGTCATGCTTCTTGGCTTCTTGCCCTGGGTCCTTGACTCCTTGGTCATGCTGTGACTTCGTTCTAAGAATGGTCGGTTTCAAGTGTAGCGACCCTCAGACGGGCACTAGTAGATGTGGTTTCCAGTAAGAAGCACTTGCTGCTAAACCAGTGTTGCTTGTGACCAAATAGTCGCTAACCAAGTTGGCAGATCTTGCAGGTAGGGTAAGTTGTCTGAACGTGAAACAACGGATACCATGCTCTGTTTAGTTGATATCTAGATTCAACATATGATATATTTGGCTTCTATATCTATCTGCATTATGCACCAATAGTCACAAAGAGCGTATATGTTCCAAACAGTGTTCTAAATAGCTAGTTATAACTTTTTTAGACCTTAAACACGAGGCTAGGTTTAATGTTCCGCTATATTAACTACAAACGTTATAGCTAGCAATAGCTTCATTATATGACATAATTTGTAGCTAGCGATAGCTCCACTATCCTACATAATTGGCCAAAACATGGAGTCTTGTTTAAAATCCAATATTACTAGAAGGCTCAAACGCGTCTCTTATAAGCTTGAACTATGAGAAGAACTAATAAAAGACCTTGTCTCACTTTTTTTCAATAATACATAATTCATATTTCTTAGTGATTAAGTACTTGTTTGTTAATAACATTATGATATAGTTATCGGTTATGGTTTTTGACATGTATTAGCATGTTTATTGATTCCGGACTTATATTCTTTTATAAAAATATTAATACATTCTAAAGTACCACGGTTTAATGATCTGTTTGGCGGTGACTTATATTATATACATATTTAGTTTTTAAATATTGAAAACACGACGTATGAAAGCCACGATGGCTGTTGTAATTTTTTTAGACCTTATCGTAAAGCCGCAAAAATCGTGATTTAAACCTTGGTTCCAAATTAGGTTCATCGGGTACAAAGATGGATACATCGGTACATGATCTATCCCTACTTACTTTCAACACTAGGAAGAGTGTATGTGGTACGTGCATCCTTGTATTCTTTTAATGATAAAAAAACTCCGAGATGAGTAAGGCAGGCACCAAATTTTTTCGTACAGGAATGAAAACGGCGTGTTGCATAACTGCATCTAATCTCTGGTCTTTCTCTAATGGCTTTTTTTGACCCCAGGAGAATTTCTTGGGCACACAGCTGAAAGCCTGCCCCGGTCATCACTAGTGCTTTCTACATTGTGGCGCGCACCAAATGCGGCGAGAGAAAAAAAAAAGATGCGTGCCGTGCTATTCTGTGCTGAATTCTTATGCTTTCATGGGGCCCTGCTAGCTACGTGCTAGCACGCCTTTGCTGTGTGCCGACCATATGATTTCCTACTTTTGGTTGTTATTGTTGTTGTTGCCAGAATAAATTCGCAAATGAAGAGAATATTTGTAAACGTGGAGATAAAGAGGAAGCCACTCGATCAAGCACGAGCACTTCTGTTTTGATTCCGGAGAAAATCAGCTACATATGTCACTAGATTTCGTCTGGCATTTTGCTGGTCGTACTAGTTCCATACGCCATTGGGCAATCAATTTCCTCGATCCTGTCTGAATGCTAAGGCCCTATTCGGTAAGGATTCAGCTCCCACTTCTCCTTGATTCTATTTTGATTCCTCTGAATTCGGATATTCTAAAGAACAAGGAGCTTCAAAGAAAAGTGTTCGGCTAAGAGAGTGATGAGGACATCAATACTACGGATATGACCACATTTGGTTGTGCCAACTCCAACACGTCATCCACGGGCCAAGAAGAGAGAGATATCAAATCCATCACGTTCTGGAATCCAATTCGGCCTCCGAAGACAGCATCGATTTCAAATATGAATAACTTTTGTATACAGACTCCAATTTGGGAGATCTTAGACTTGATTGAAAGATTACAATGAGAGCTTTCCAATAGATCTAATTCCAGCTCCAGATTCATCGTAGATCAATCAGAATCATCAAAACAATACACTACAATACTGTTTTGGGTTGTTTCGGGCCTTGTAAGCGTGTGGGGGCCCAAGCCCAAGTTGTGTGCACCCCCTTGGCTGCACACAACCCTAGGACGTCCCTTTTACGTTCATCCCTCTTATAAACTCAGTAGCCGCCGCTTTAGACACTTGGGTTTTATTTGATTAGTTTAGCCAAGTGCAAACTTTGCGTCTTCGAGTTGTGCTGGACAGCCACCTTGTCAAGACCTTCAATAGAACCCTACCTTATTTTGGCCTTCAATTCTTATTTGTAATTTCAGATTGCTTTTACCATTGTTCTTGCTTGTTCTTCGGTTGCTTGCAGGAATTGAACCTCGTGTTCAGGTTGATCGTGCCCATGGCAAGATCAATAACACTCCGGAGTTGGTTTAGCGATTGCTAAGACGCATCGTCGTCGTACGTTGTAGTCGGATCGTCAAAGTCGGTTCCACCAAATCGATAGTTATCGCTCTCATCGAAAGATCGGGACAAAACCTCACATCAGAGAGGGACTCCAGATTCAGCCATACCTCGACTGCGGTGGCACCGAGGACCGAGCAGGGTCGAGGTGGCAGGGACGAGGACTGAGCGAATTCTTGCGGAGAGCAGGGTCGAGGCAACTTCTTGTGCATAGTGCAAAAACAAGAATTGCTCCACTTCGATTCAGCTCCTAGTTGCTAGAATCAAAGGCCGTTCGGTAGAGTTCTGACTCTCCAAACGAGAATCTAGAAGGCAGAGCTCTAAGTGTTCTTAGAGTAGGTTTCTTGACTGTTACCACTAACAGTTACACCTGTTCTAGTGTAGTTACCAGCATATTGCCGTACAACTCCACGGACTTCCAGAGGCTTGTGCTGGTATATCTCGTTTTGGGACACAGATCCTTGGCAGTCACTAGTGTGACTGTCAAGTTTACAGTTGCTATTCAATCCGACCGTTGAATCTAGCGAATCGACGGTCCAGATTGAAAAAAACGGTTTTGTTACAGTAAAATTGCTACAGTATTTTTTGCTAAAGTAACTACAACTTTAGCCGTCACTACTCTAAGTGCACAGGAACCTTACCCTCGTTTTGGCAGGATCCATCCGACGTTGCATTGAATTTTGCAGGATGGAGTGCACCCAGTGAGCAAAATTATCGTCTCCATTTAAGGGCATGCATTCGCAGAGTTGAACGCAGGGCCGGACTCCTGACTCCTGAGCACATATATAGTTTCCTCGTTCCACGGTGAGGATCTACTTTATTTTACTTGGAGAAACCATATACAAATTTCAGTTAAATTCATGCATGTACAATATCTTAAAACCCTTACACGAAACAGTTTAATTTATACATGATTTAGAAGAGAGAAAGAAATCCCTGAGAATCCTTCGCTTTTCTAGCCCTTTGTGGAGCAAGCCTGTGGCTGTGGCAGTTCGATCAACCGCAACAGTAGTGCTAGGTTTGCCTCGTGCCACGCTCTCCTACATCGGAACAAGCACGCACGCACGCTCGGTCCTGCACTCGGTAAGGATCTACCGAGCTCCTGATGCTCAAAATCAGCCCTACCGAGTTCTCCATGCTCGGCAGCTGCCAGAAAAGTTAACGAGTTTCATGAGCTCGGCAGTAACATATGTCACCTGTAGCGACTTTCGTAGTCGGAAGGGGAGCTATTTTTAAAATTTATTTGGAATGCAGCTAGATTTGTAAAAAAAAGTTTACGAGGGACTAAAATGACAAAAGACCGAAGGGAAACGAGCGAGCTCCAGTCGTTGGCCATCGCGTCCGCCCCATCGCTCGATCACACTCCACAGCCCAGAAAAGGAACAAGAAATAGAGAAAAGCTTGATCCGACTCTCTTCCTCCTTCGGTCTCTAGGAGGACAAGATGTCAAGATTCGATTCCTTTCCTCCGCGGCACCCAACCCCAACGCGAAAGGCTGCGGCCGTCGCAGTCTAATCGATTCCTCCCGCCTCCGCTTTCCCACCCCTCGAAGCCGAATCCGATGGTTCCACCCGTTGACCGGCTCCGCCATCGGAGGCCGCGCCGCGCCCTCGATCCCCGTGCCCTCCTCCTCCCCCGCCGCCTATAGATAGCGCCTCGCTCCGGGACAAATGGCGGTCGGCGGCGACGACATGGAGAGGGACTTCGCCGCCAGGCTCCGCCTCGCGCCCTCCCCCACCGCCGCCGCCGGCGCAGGCGGGATCGCCTTCCGCGCGCCGCAGGAGCAGTTTACCGTGGACGACTTTGAATTCGGCAAGATCTATGGCGTCGGCTCCTACTCCAAGGTGATGCATGCGGTGATACACGATCGCGGTTCCCTTCTCCTTGTTGGTTCGTGGCTGGGTCGTGGGAGTTGCGGTTCTTGAGGCGGCTGTTTGCGTGCGATGGATGGCAGGTGGTGAGGGCCAAGAAGAAGGATACGGGGAATGTCTACGCGCTCAAGATCATGGACAAGAAGTTCATCACCAAGGAGAACAAGATCTCCTACGTCAAGATGGAGCGCATCGTGCTCGATCAACTGGATCACCCGGGCGTCATCAAGCTCTTCTTCACCTTCCAGGACACCTACTCCCTCTGTTAGTGACTTTTCTTTGAACTCAACGCTGAGGACTTCAGTCTTAGTACCAAAGAGCTACTGCATCCATTGTAAAATGCTGCCCTTGGGTGAACAAGACTAACATTTTTGCTGACTTTGCTGTGTAGACATGGCGCTTGAGTCGTGCGAAGGCGGGGAGTTGTTCGACCAAATCGTTCGGGTTGGCGTCAAGCTGCTCACAATGTGGTTAATTCCTGTTCTGCATTTGCTTCTGATGCACGGATTTTGCTTGCAGAAAGGTCGCCTGCCTGAGGACGATGCACGGTTTTATGCCGCGGAAATTGTTGACATTTTGGAGTATTTGCATAGTGTAGGCCTGATTCATCGTGACGTCAAGGTGCGTAAATAACTAAATCAACGGAGTTGCACATTGGCCTTTCAGTTATTGCCGTCAGTAACGATGACGTACAGTGTTTTTATCTTTCAGCCAGAAAATTTACTGCTTACCTCTGATGGGCACATCAAGATTGCTGATTTTGGTAGCGTGAAGCCTACAAGGGACACTATAATCAAAGTCCTCCCAAATTCAACTAGTAAGATAAACATATACAGTGCTGGATTGTCTTAGAATTCATGATATTCTGTTCGTAATGTTCTGCTTTGGATTGTGTTAGAATTTGTGATATTCTATTCGTAAGGTTCTGTTTCCCCTATATTTACTGTTCAGGTGAGAGGGCCTGTACATTTGTTGGAACAGCTGCATATGTACCACCAGAGGTCCTGAACTCTGCCCCAGCAACTTTTGGGTGAGTGAATAAATAACTTCATCTGGAAACACTGATGTCTTGATAAGCCTAGGCCTAGCTTCCTTGGAATAATTTCATTTATTTTTGTGATATGTAAAATACTCCATTCTTTCACATGATTTTATGTTTTGACTGTGTATGAGGTATTCGCTTTCATTATCAAGTACCAGCTCTATACATTTATTGACTAGGTGCTTGCGTCTGCACTGTGCTTTAACCTATCATTGGTATTTAGGCCTGAAAGGTTGTCTTGCTAGAAATTTAAAGTTTGGTAGACAGCTGCCCTGGATGTGCTCACTGTTGTCATGCTTTGGAGTTCCCAAGCCTACTAAAAATTCACCTTTCATGTTATAACATCAAAGACTTCAAAAATGAAAGCAGTCACAATGAGTGTGGGTGCGATAACTTGCAGAGATGCATTTCCCAGTGGCTACCTGTCCCATCAGCACAGAACAAATAAGCCTGCCAGGTCAATACCTGTACTTTCAGAATGTTAGCTTCTCTGAGAATGCATATGGTGGTAAATGTGGTTTTCCGTTTTTGAAGAGACCACCGTTCTCGATGCAAAGTACAGCCTTTTCTTCATACATTCCTTAGATGCGGCAGAAGAATAATTTAAGCTCATTGCATTAAGGAAAATTCATCTTCAATTATGGACCTCAATCCTAGTTTGCAGCCATTTAGTTAGCTAGCAAGCTTTTACAGAATTGTGTTTTGTGGTGATATGAGCAGATCTTTAAACACATTTTTATGATGAACTTTGATCTGTTCTTGTCAGAAATGACTTATGGGCATTGGGGTGCATGCTTTTTCAAATGCTTTCTGGCTCTTCGCCATTTAAGGATGCCAGTGAGTGGTTAATTTTCCAGAGAATTATAGCAAGGGATCTCAGATTTCCTGAGTACTTTTCAGATGAAGCGAGAGATCTCATTGACAAGTTGCTGGTATGTACAAATATACCAATTACTTCTTGTATAGCTTTTGTGTACAAGAAGTATATTTGTTATTAAAAAACATATAGATAATGCCGATTTTTTATCATATAAAGGTTGCAAACATAAACAAGTGACATTCTAATCATTGCATGGGTTGCTAAGTTACACTTGCCTTCCAAATACACAGATGATAGGTTTTATTTGTAACACATAATAAATTTGCTATGTTTCTCCCCAAAAAATGCATGCTCTCAAATTGGAAAACTGCGAATCTAAACTTCCAACAAATAGACTTTAGTAATTTAGTTTATCTTATTATTGTGCAGGATGTTGATCCTAGCAAACGGCCAGGTGCAGGACCTGATGGTTATGCTTCCTTGAAGAAACATCCTTTCTTCAGAGGCATTGACTGGAAAAATATAAGGAAGACACGAGCACCAAAGCTTGCAATGGAGGCAAATGTATGATTTTTTACATGTCAACATAATCAGTTGATTCCAGTCTTCATCATTCTGACAATTTCCCAATTCAGGCTAATGAGGATGAGGATACTCAAGATTCAAATTGGTTGTCACACATGGGAAGTGCACCGGTCAACCAACAGGTCAGCCCTGTTGTGAATAATGGTGCCGCATCATCCTCTGAAGTACACTCCCATATATCTAGATTAGCTTCCATCGACTCCTTCGACTCTAGATGGTAAACACAGTTTATCACACCATTCTATAATACTTACAGGAAAGGAAAATTGAAAAAAAGGGTGGGAAATGGTCGACTCCATGCTCACATTTTTTTTCATTGTTCACCAAGGCGCTAAGCGCTAGTCGAGCGGCAGACCGGCGCCTAGTGCCTAATCGCCGATTAGGCGGGTTAGGTGGGATAAATCGGCCTAGGTGGCTAGGCAGGAGGGTGGAGCCTAGCGCCTAGGCGAGCTAGGCGGCTGCCTAGGGGAACAATGCATTTTTTACACAAGAGGTGATTCATATTGGTGCATATTGCTTTAACAATGTGGCAGGCAGGAATTCCTGGAGCCTGGTGAGTCTGTAGTATTAATATCAAAGCTGAAGAAGATTAATAAGCTAACAAACAAGAAAGTCCAGTTGATCCTCACCAACAAACCTCAGTTGATCTGTGTTGACCCTGCAAAAATGGTGACCAAAGGGAACATTATTTGGTCTGACGACCCAAGTGAACTCAATGTGCAAGTAGCAAACTCTACACATTTTAGAATATGCACGGTATTCATCTTTTCTGTTACTGGTCCTTAGTATTATCCTAGATGTCCTATTCATCACGCCAAACCGAGCATTATCCTAGATGTCCTATTTATCACACCTAACAGAGTTCTCTTACAGCCAAAGAAGGTTTCAACATTTGAGGATGCAAAACAGCGTGCCTGGCAATGGAAGAAGGCAATTGAAGACCTCCAACGCTGCCAAAAGAACTGACTTTCAGTTCAAACCAAGATGCTAAATGGGAGATATTAAGCCCTGTGAATACTGCACAGCCATCTTTTTCGCTGGGAGGAACACGTGGGGGGTTATTGGCTTATTGCTCCTGGCCGCCTCCTCACGTGCCAGGTTACAAGGGAATCGCTTATTGGCATGTTGATTGATGACCCTTCAATTTTTCCTATTTTTTAAAATCTAAATTTGCATCTGGAACAGTTTTGTTTGTCGTTTATGTGAATTGCTGCGGCAGATATCATCAGAGTGATTGAAACGTTTGCACTCCGGAACAATTAACAAAGGAAACTACTTCATGAGATGATCGATTTGTACTGTTGTATCATCTAACGATTTAACAACTTTGTTATAGTTTATCCTCTGCTGCCTTATGTTTTGAAGCATCAACATGTGAAGTGATAATCCTCATTTTGAAAACATTGTAAATATAGAGTTGTTCTGCTGCCTTATGTTTTAAAGCATCAACATGTGAAGTGATAATCCCCATTTCGAAAACATTGTAAATATAGAGTTGTTCTGCTGCCATTATCTGGGAACACTGGTGCTAGTACCGAACGAATGACTATACAGTTGGAAAAGAGGCGAATTAACATCCCACCTCGTATATAGAAACATACGTAGATGAATCATTTCTGCTAATTTCACAATTGAGTAGGTGAGAGATCCACCCTAAACTCCCAGGTTACTAATTTATGAGGTGGTACCGGATGGTAAATAGATCATTTTATTCTAGCTCCAAATCTTACCCACTTGCTTGGGTTTGAGTAATAGAATGGATTGGTCTATCACCACATCATCCTTTATGACCACAAGGCTAATATAAAATAAAGGATTGGGTCATCCTAACAAATTTGACGGAATCATCTGATGATGATCAATCCATCATAGGATGAGGTGATCTCTCAAACCAAACACCATATTGTCTCAAAAGCCAATAACAGTATGCTTCTTAGCTAGAGCGTACAAACTACACCAAGAACCAAGAAGCATAATCCCAGAATGAATAATAGCTTAGGCATTTTTGTGACAAGCTTCTTTTACTACTGTCATGACTGTTCATTCAATTGCGAACGTTATATACTTGTCCTTACGTATACCATCACTGTACTAAAAGTCTAAAACTGAATTAGTCCTTATCTTATCGACATAAACCTGTGCAAAGTGCAGGTAAACGGCCAAGCCTAAGCCACTGAGCACGGCAAGGAGCCAGTAGAAATAGTCGAGATGCCCTCGGTTCAGATTGTTTGAGAACCAGTTCTGTCCGGTGCTACTGGTTACTCTGTCAATGGCGTACACAAGAAAGCTACTGATGAAGCTCCCAGTTCCTATGCTCAAGTTCAGAGCTATGCCCAAGCTGCGGAGAGAGTCAGGCGCCTGGTCATAGAAGAATTCTTGCAGGCCAACAACTGCGAACACATAGGATAACCCAGCCAGGACGAACTGAGGGACCACTCACAAGAAGCTCATGGGAACAGCAACTTCAGGCTCATCCAGTAGGCCATGATCTGCTGCAATCTTGAGCCTCTTCATCTCTACGAGAGCGGCAACGATCATCATAATGATCGAAACAGCCAACCCGACACCGATTCTCTGCAGCATTGTGACACCAGAAGGGTTCCTTGTGTATTTCCTAGCTAGGGGAACAAGGATTCGGTCATAGATTGGCAGGACGATTATGGTTGAAGCGTTGCCCAGGTTTTGCAGGGCAGCGGCTGGTACCACCAAACTGCCTATCCTCCTGTCCACCGCGCTTGCCTGTTTAGTGAAGAAAGTAGACAATTGTGCATGAACAACTGCATAAATCAGGCATGCTGCCCATATTGGAAGCAATTTGAGCAGTGCCGTCGCCTCATGAGGAGAATCTGTGCTGACTGCGTTGTCACTGTCCCTCTTGGATGATGATGATGATGAAGCAATCAAGGATCGTGCATCGTCAGATAATCTGCATGCCGAAAGAGCAAATAATATCTGAGTTTCAGAATGATATGGCTCGATGAAAGTTTTCATAACAAGCTTTACTTCGAACGCCACGATAAGTGCCATGATTGAACACTTTCCACAAGCGGTTTGCCGACTCGTCGAAAAGTAGGCTGCCATGGCTTTTTGGAGGATAGAAGTGGTAAGTGTGGGTGCCCAGCCAGAAGACAGCAAGAGCAACAGCCATGGCAGCGCATGGGATTCCAAACCCAAGCTGCCAGCTTACGCTTTCTTGAACATAGTTCAGGATTGAAATGGTGAGGATGTTGCCACCGTTTGACACGAAGTTCCACCAGTTGAAGAAGGAGCCCTCCAGGCGAGTTCTTGAGGGTCATTCCCGTCAAATTGGTCCGCGCCGAATGCTTGGACGCAAGGTTTTTGCCCGCCGGTCTTCATCCCGACCAACAATGGTCCGACCACCGTCTCCATCCCGACCACTGAGTGTCGACCACCGGTCTCCCGACCGAGAAACCTCGACCACTGGGTCGACGGGCGTCTCCCACCGGCCACCGCACCTCTGCACTCTGGTCGGACAACCGTCTCCGACCAACCAAAGACCTGGTCACTGTCGTCGACGACGGTAGTCTCCACCACCCAAAGCCTGCACCTCTCGGTCGGACAACCGGTCTCCGACCAACCAAAGACCGACCACTCGGTCGGACGACCGTCTCCGATCAGCCAAAGCCTGCACTCTCAAATGGACGACCCGACCACTCGGGGTCGGACGACCGGTCCGCAACACGACCAAAGCCCCGACCACTCGGTCTGGACGACCCGACCACTGGGTCGGACGACCGGTCTCCAACCAGTAACTCAAATTGCTCTAGCTCGAAAAACAATCCAAATCAAACTCAAACTTGAGCACACCTTGCTCAGATAAAGTCAAATACTCATCAAAAACATGGATGGACCTCCACATGGTCCTTCAATCTCCCCCTTGATGAGTATATTGACAAACCACACAAAAGGCATAAATTTGAGTTTGAATGAGACAAGAAGAAAGCAATTTGATTGCAAAGCCAAACTTGGTCCAGAGAAAGATATAAAATTATGACCAAGTTGGCAGAAAGAATTTAGAGCAAGACCATGAAAAGAGCAAGTTTTCAACAAAAGCTCTAAAAACCAATCATAAGTGTCAAATGTGATTATGATCCATAAGAGATAGCAAAGATTTACAAAAATCATAAGAACCAACATGCTTTCACATTTCTATCTCCTCCTTTTCTACATTTTAAATGATGCCTTTTTCTACATTTTCTCCCCCTTTTGGCAATATAGGCATCAAAATAGAATTTTCTCCTCTTTTATGTATGCATGAAATGCAACCTAGGGAGCTTTGAAGATTATCCAAATGATCATAATGACAAGATATGACACCAAGCTTATTAATCTCAGATTATAACCAAACTAAGACATGTCCAAGTGCAAATAACAAATTTTGCTCATCAATGAAGTTTTGAAAATGTATCATTTTAGCAAGATTTGACAAGTGCAAAACTTAGCAAAGTTTCAAAACTAGAAGCAAAACCACTCGAGGATCAAATGGAAAACCTAGAGTTCAACCTACTCAACACTTTGGGAAATTTGAAGTGCATATAAGGTCCTTGAGCCCATTTTTTTTCAATTTATGCAAATTTTCTTTAAGACTTGAAAAACATAGCGGGTGCAAATGTTTGACATTATTTGCATTCTTTACCCACTTATGTGTTTGATATTTGCATTTTTTTGTTGATTGACTCAAGCCATTTTCGATCATCTCAAGAGTAACTCTTAAGAGAATGATCTTGGTCATACACAATATATTCCAAGTTCATCCCAAATGCAATGGGAGGCGATCTCGAGAATATAAAGTCTTGAGATCAATTTTGCACAAAAGAGTCAATTTTTTTAATTTTCATTTAGCACATATAAGCAATTACGAAGGACTCAAATATGGATCAAGCAAATTTCACCAAAGTTGCTATAGGGACTCTAGAGAATTCCAAAATTTCACAATTCATGGTAAAAGCTCTTAGAGAAGAAACTTAGTAAGTAAAAGCAACATGTTTCATCAAGTTTTCATTTAAAGTTTTTAAGTTTTTCAGATTTCAATGAACATTAGCTTGATAAATGAACTTGGACATATATAAGCTAGTGATTTTCTTCGAAAGATATAGCATGATGTATTTCACGAAGATTGAGTCAAATGCATAATAGACAAAGCTCATAAAACGAAAAATGCAGTCTAAATGCAATGCATGAACAGATTCCCAAACTCCCCCTCAAAAATTGAATCAATTTTAAGCTCAAATCTGTTAAAGTTGGGTTATTATCAAGATTAGGCATAAAGAAAACACGAATGAACTCAATAATAACCAGAAAAACAGAATGAGGAGAAGAAGTCGAGAAACTGCAACACTGGATGGCTATTGAGCATAGATAAGATAGAAGAGATTCACTATGGCTCGGACTCGCTCTTATCTTCCCCAGAGACTGACATAGGGAAGCTGACTCTAGATCTCAACTAAGGAGTGCACACAGTGCCTGTCTACCTGTGAGGCTACAAAACCTACTAGACTTATAAGGCTGTGAGGAACTCAACCTAGAGAGAAGAGAGAACACTAATCACGCATGATAGCAACCTAAAGCACAAGATAAGAGGTCCATGCGAGGCATGCAGAAGTCTAAGTGAGTGAACTCAACTCAAGAAAACAAGCCTAAAGTCACCCGTAAGAAGAAAGGAAAATTTGGAAGAGAATATATAGTACATAATATACAAACCAAACTCCCCTCAAGATAAGCTATATGAGCTCATAAACCCAAGCTCAAATTCCCCTGAACACACTCTAAAACTCTCTCCTCACAAGAGATAGGTAGAAAGCTAGAGGAAAGAGATAAGATCGAAAACCACATGATCTCTAAGGAGCAAGACGGCTCAAGGTAAAAGCAACCTAATTATGCTAGAAGTCCAACCAAAGACTCTAGACAAAAAGAACACAAGCTCTACCTACAAAAGAACCACAACCTCCTAAGAGATCCATCATTATCATCAACATTTTCAGAGGTACTTACCTCTGCGATTGTAGAACAAGTAGTGGCAAAGGACACGAAGTGGATCCTAAAAGCGAGAGGAAGAGATATTCCTAGGATGATGGTCTCTCACCGTAAAGCCTACACATGCATCCAACAAATCTATGCTTTGGCTCAAGTTAGCGGATCCGGCTTCCTAGGCACGAATGGACAAGATACAAGAAAAGTGTGGCAAATGATCATCTAGAGCATGAACATGATGCGAGAAGGTAATGTAAGATCATGTTCACAACCAAGCTAAAGATAGCATCAAGATCCATATATCCATAGACAACGGTGAAAACATATCCACATGATAAACAACGAGAAGGTGCATCATAGCAATCATCATGCTGGCATAAGAAGCTAAGCAAGGTGTATCACAAAGAACAAAATGCTAGCGAGGATCATGTGCAAGCCTAGAAATACATGGATCAAGATACTACCCTAAGCATGGCAATGACCATGTAAATGAAGAAATACCATAATGAAGCACAACAACATGCTACTAGATATAACACGAGCAAGATAAATAAAGACAACCAAAGAGGATCATGCATAAAACAAACCAATTAGCAACATCAAGATCCATTTATCCATAGTCTCAATAACAATATTTACATCTTTGCTAAGCAAATGCCACCAGGTAGAGGGAGAAGTAGAAGGAAGCCACCTGAACAGACAAACTCGTCGAGCATTCAGCTGATTCCACCTTGCCTCCACATGCCGCTGGCTGTACAGATGAGAGGGTGAGCATGCCTAGTCCCTGGAAAAGTTCAACGAAAGAATTTCAGGTACCACACTATCCGTAACAATGTTGACCCTCTGAACAACAGAATGAAGTACAATCATATCTAGATTTATGGAGGAATTGAATTGTTTCGCGTGAAATTCACGCGGAATTCCTATGTTTTGGACAGGAGTGTCAACCTTGTAACTGTTGGATGCTACCTTCTTTTCATTTTATCCACTTCTCCAGTAACCAATGAGTCAAAGAAACGTACGTCACTTCACTGGAGCTCAAAGTGTGTACGAGGCAAAAGTATACGTACCAGGATGTAGAGGACGGAAGCAGAGACGATGGTGCGGTACCGGCCGAGCCAGGAGTCGGCCACGGCCGCGCCGAGCAGCGGCAGCAGCATCGCCGCGCCGGACCACGCGTTGACGGCCGCCGCCGCCGCCGACGTGGACTGCCCGAGCTGCCCGGTCAAGTAGGTGATCAGGTTACCGGAGATACCGAAGAACGCGAACCGCTCCGTGATCTCCACCCCTGCATTAATTCAGCAAATCGTTACGCGCGCAAAACCTTTCGCTACCGAGGCAGCGTTCGCTTCGGGCGGGCACTACACAGTCTACACACCGATGATGAAGAGCGCGGCTGTCCACCGGCCGGAAGAGCGGTGCGAGACCGGGCGGTCAAGGTGGTCCACGGCGGTTACCACCTCCGCCTCCGCTCCTGCCAATGCCATCCTCGCTTCTCCGTAGCTGGCTGCTGCTGCTCCTCCGTTTGGAGTCTGGCGCCGAGGTCAAAGGAGTTGTTGATGCTCCAACGCTGACATGGTCGGAGCGCCATGTAGCGGAGTAGGGTGGAGGCTGGTGCTCTTCTGGTGTTTGCTCCCCGAGCAAACGATTGTGATTTGCTGCCTGCCTGTGATTGTGATCGGAGCTCGTGCTTCTTTATTTTTGTTTTTGTGTCTTCTCCCTGCCGAACCTTGTATAATAATAATAATAATAATAATAACAACTTATATTATAGTGGGAGGAATTGACCGTCTCCGGTGCCACGTAATCTTTTCGCGAGAATTTTTTCAAAAAAATTAGAAATTACATTTAGGTCCTTCTATCGGTTTTTTAATAAAATAGATCCGAAAAAATTGAAATTACGTTTAAGTCCCTACACGGTTTACGTTCAGACCCTCTAAACGGTTTTTTAACAGAATGGATCCAAGAAAAAACCGAAATTACTTTTTGGTCCAAAAAATATTTTTTTCTGAATTGACCCGAAAAACCGAATTACGTTTATGTCCCTTCTCGTTTTTTTACAAAAGGCCACTGATTTACCGATGGCTCATAGCAATCCGTAGATTCAGTGGCGATCCTAACAACTCATTTTTTTAAGAAAAAACAAAAAAAAACGAAAATTACGCGAAAAAAATCCACCGTTTTTTTAGAAAAGAACAAGAGAAAACCGATATCACGCAAAAAAACATGTTTTCGTTTATTCGACGACGACTCCTAGCGGTTCGGCGCTACAAAAAGATGACCTATGGTGCCGCAAATTCGCCAATGGCTCCTAGCTAGCGTATTTCTTAGAAAATTTCGGAGAAAAACGATTCCGCATTTACGTCCTCACACATATTTTTTTAGAAATAATCATCAGACCAAATTTTCTACGGCACAGCGTCGCGCAACTAAATTTCACACGGCGCAGCATAGCGCGCGAACCCTTGCTAGTTTTTCTTATTCAGCACGCATGTGATGCCACGGCTTGTACCCTCCCAACTCCACCGAGACGGTCCTCCACGCAGGCGAGGAAGTGTGTTGCTACCGTAAAAAAACACATCAAGGTATTTTTATATAGTGCTCTCGAAAGATCTAGGTTTTTTTTATCGGATGGTCTGCAGGGAACCACTTAAGTTGTGGTTCCCACGAGACTACAGGGGATCCAGGTCCACTCCTCCCACTCTCTGGAATCTATCTAGGGACATGAGAATGTGGCGGTGCCTTGACGTGTGACCTGAACAAATGTAGTATCAACGTAGGAAAGAGATCTAATGAAGTTGTGTAAGGATGGTAACTTTAGCAGTTATGGATTAATCGTTTGATCAGCAATTGATGGCCTGAAAGTGCATCTAAGCACTTATGTTATTTTGGTGATTAATGACAAACACACATAATAACAATTTATGTAATTAAGTAAATGCTTAACTTAGTGCTTAACAAATGACAAACCTCTAATATGATTATATTGCTATGAGACTAGCATGTTATTGCCTAGTTAAGTATCAGTCTCATCTTTTAGAGGAAAATCAAGTGGGATGGTTAAGCAAAGATAAGGTATGCAATTTTGGTATCTATTCTATATTTGTTATTGCATTCCTTTTGTGCAAATGCATAGTGAACTCCAAGTAGCATATTGATTATATATATGAACATTGGTTCATGTCATATTTATTTGTGCATATATATTCATTTGAGTTCATTATGTGCTTTGTTTTTAGTATGCATGTATTAACTAGAGTTAAACTTCATATTGCTATAGATTGACTTGGTGCATGCATGTTTTAGTTGTATATCTTCTCATGCAATTCTCTTAGTGAAGTTTAATCTAGTGTTGGATCACATATTTACTCTTATTCCAAATATTATTTGCACATGTACAATTCGTGTACATTCTATCATGTGCTTCATTTAAGTAAAGACTGTGATCCTTGCCATGATTTAATTGATTCATCATATTGGCAATTATCTCTCTAGTGCATAGAGATCAATTACATATTCATCATGATATACTTAGTAGAGAACATTTCTTATGTCAAGTGTTTCCATTGATGTTGTGCTTCCATATATGAAACACTTGTTGTAATCAATTGTTCACAAATATCAACTTGTTTATATCTATTGAGCTTTTGGGACTAATGTCTATCATAAGTGGATTGGAAAGACTTAGGTCCCGTATGTGTATGATGACCAAGGTATCTTGGAGGATGACCGTTAAGTCGAGGTCAACAAGACGGCGGTGTCACCAGGAGTTGAGAACTAAGTCAAGATCGACTTGGCGTGGAGATCGTCAGAGAGGATGATCAAGTCAAGGTTGATAGGACGAGAGTCTCATGAGGTGAATTGAGTCGAGTTGGACAAGGCGAAGATGTCATCAATTATATGGTGAAGGTCTTCATGCACCGGCATTAAGAAAGAAGACGGCAAGTGACTATTTCTAGACTTATATTATCTTTGATTTAATTTGAGTCTAAGGATTGTTGTACTATTAAGAGGGATGCGATGTCGAATGACTTTTAGATGTGTCAAGTGCTCAAGTGATCCATCCTTGTGAAACTTAGAAAGAGAGTGGTGTTGGTGGTGCTGAAAAGTGAGAGTTGTAGGTCTCCCTTGAATTCTTTATGAAATCTGTGTTTATCCTTTGATATTTGGGTAGTGAGACCTTGTTAGTTGTGTAGCCCTCGTTCTTAGCTTTCGGTAGAGTCTAAGATCTCTGAAATCGGAGTCCGGAGTCAAAAGTTATGCTCGTTTTCGTCGGGCTGCTCAGTGCTGTTCGGACAATCCAGAGTATCCGGTGTTAAGTCCGGACACTCCGGGTTGAATTAATCCGGAGTGTCCGGGGTATTTATCCGGAGTCTCCGGGTTGTGCGTAGCTGTCTCCAACGGCTAGTTTTTTTGAGACCTCTATTTAAAGCCCCCTTCTTCCTCACTTCAAAGAGGTCGTTATCCCACTGATTTGAGGAGCTATTCTCTTGTTCTTGAGCCCCCAAAACACCTCTTTACCCTTAGATCTAAGTGATCCCCTTGGTGAGAAGGGTTGGGAAGAGTTTGAGAAGTGAGGTGCTAGGTTGAGTGAGTTTTGAGTTGATTGAGCACTTGATTTCATCTCCAAGCTTGTTCTTTGTGAGCATTTGTTACTCTTGGAGGTTGAGGACTCCTAGACGACTAGGAGGTCGCCTACGAGCCACCGGAGCTTTGTGTCAGCCCAGCCGCAGCTCCCCCAAACAGGCCCAAAGTGTTTTGATGCTCTCTATCAAGATGTCGAGGAAGTGTTGTGATGCTCTCTTCAAAAGCTAAAATATGCTTAAGAATTGTGTGCATTAGGTGATACTAGGCCGAAAACAACAGATTCCCACTTTGATGTTCTAATAGTTCAAGGGCCTCCTTGGTTTGTAGGGATTTTTCAGGAAAAGTGGAGGATTCCAATTCCTATGGATTTGCTATTATTCACCCTCTGGAATGGAAGATTGCGACATAGGAAAAACAAAGCAATTTTTCCTTTGCCATTGATTTCATAGGAACACGGTAGGAATTCAAACATCCGCCTAGACCTCTGTTTTCTTTCCTTTGTGAAGATTAGGGGTGGGCATTTTTAAACCGAAACAGAAAAATCGTACCGAACAAATCGATTTAACCGAATATTTCGGTTTCCGGTTCAGTTTTTATTTTGGTTTTATTCGGTTTTCGGATTTCAGTTCGGTTTTTGGCTTTCGGAAACCGATTTACCGTATACCATATATGCCCCAGTAGGCCAGTAATCCCCATTCCCCAAATCCATTCAAGTATTCGACCATTCCCCATGCAATTACGCCATGGTCGCCTCCTCCTCCTTGGCCGTCGCCTCACCGCCGCCTCCTCCTCCTTGAGTCCTTGCCCGCCTCCTCCTCCTACAGGCGGCTGCGGTAGTCCTACTGCTGCTCCTCCTCTCTATTCGCATCTAGATCCGACCGTCGCCGCTGCTCTCTCTCTCTCCGCATCCATATCCGGCGACCAATCTCACCCGTGGCCTCCCTCTTCTCTATGGCGGCTGCGGCGGCTGGATACTTGGGCCTGGCCATCGCCGCGGCGCTCGTCCTTGCCATGACAGGGGCCAACTCTGAGGGCGACGCGCTCTCGACGTTGCAGCTCCATCCCTCAATCCTCGACGCCGATGCCCCCTACCTCAGCCCCGCCTCGAGCCGACGAGCCCTCATCGCGGTGTTTCCTACCTCTGTCCCTCGACCCTTGGAGCCGACGTCACCACGTTAGATATGCTCCGGTGCTCCCCCAGTGCCCCGTCGGCTATCGTTGTGAGTTGTATTTTCTAGTTCACTTTAGCACTCTATGTTATACCTTAGTACCCAATTGTGTTCTGAGTTGTATTTGCTAGTCCCCCATATACCATGAAGTAGTCATGCTTGATTCTTGAAGCTACCTATTCTGCTTCATGGTTGATTCTTGAAGCTACATATTATGCTAAGTGCTAAATGAACATGTATGAACAATTTTTAGTTGGGATATTATAACTCACAGTGATGGGCACCAATTCAGTGGCTCCAATCTTTAGTGACACCAATTTTTAGTTTTGATTTCTGTAATGCCTGAATTCCTGTTGCATTGCTGCATCTTGAAATTCAGTTTACCAAAAAAACCGAACTAAATTTGTTTGGTTTATTCGCTTCGATTTGCAGTTCACAAAAACCGTTTTTTTTTAAAACCGAAAAACCCGAACCGAATTAACCGAATGCCCACGCCTAGTGAAGACCAAGGCAAATCAAACTACGTAGACAAAAGTGACCATAATTCGAGCACAACTTGATCTATTTTATACTTTCTTAGCTAAACTCATGTGTTTACCCTATTCTTGTGTTCTAAACACCTCATCTCGTATTTTCCTTGTATTTCCCAACCCACTGTTTTGTATTCCTATTCCATTCCTTGCTTTTACCCGTTTTACGTGTATTTTCGTTCCAAAGAGGTCCTACTTGTCCGGATGCAGAATTATTTAGTGCTGATGTGATGGGCCAGGTGCCCTAGTTAGAGGAAGCTGAGGTGAGCGATGGCCAGGGTTTGCAAAACCGTTAAAAATCGGTCGGTTTTCGTGAAAACCGATCGTTTTGAGTTGGTTCGTAATTTGAAATCGTTTTGTAAACTGTGGAGTTCAAATGCAAATTTTAAAAGTTTGAAAAAATTTAGTAAAAAGTGTTAAATTATTTGAAATTTTTTGTTTGAGGTTCTCACGCAATTCTAATGATGTTATAAAATTTTAAAATGATTATAAGACCTATGTATTTTTTAAAATTCTGACAGTGATACTATCAGAATATATGCTCTTCAATTTTTTATTTTCTAGGGGCAAAAACTAAAGTCTAATATTTCTTAACTTATTGTGTGATGTTCTAACATAATTATAATGATGTTGTAAAATTTTTAGATGATGATTAGATATGTGTATTTTTTAAAAATTCTGAAAATGCTACTATCATTGTATATACTTTTCTATTTTCGATTTTATATGGGTAATAAATGAAGTCTAATATTTTTGAAAAATTTAGTATATGATCCTTTGGCAATATTTATGGTTACATTAAAATTTTAGAATATAATAAATCATTTAAATATTTATAAAAATCTAACAGTGTCTATGTTCCTTTTCATTAATTGTTGTTTTGGATTTTTTAGAAGCAATAAATGATTTAATTTTTTTTCAAATTTATCTGAGGTGTTTCATAGACTAATTGGGATTTTTTGATTTTTTTTTGGAATTGTTTTATTCAATTTCCCTTTGATGTGCTGAAAATCGAATATAGCTAAAAATCGGTGAAAATCGCTCAAAAATTAAAAAAAACTTTTGGAAAAACCGCTCGAAAATCAAAATAAAAAATCAGTGAAAATCACTCCAAAATCGGTAAAAGCGCTCAATTTTCATTTTTTCTGCCGTTGTTTGACCGCCGATTTAAAAAAATTGAATTCAAACTTCTTCGGTTTTTACCGATTTTTCTTCTTCAAAAAAACGGTTTTTGAAACCCTGGCAATGACCTTGCCAAGTTTGGCTAACTCCACGTGGCATAACACCTGGGACAACTTTGGGATTATTGTGCCAAACTGGCCTCATTTTAACGCCTTAGCTTGGGCTGGCCGACCGGGCCACCTGCTTGCTAGTCAACGTTTCGACGCTTGGGAGAAGAACTCCTCAGAAGTCCTTCTAGCCAGGGTTCCAAATCTCGCCAGAATTTCGTGAGTTTTCGCCGAGATCTCAGTCTCCGGACCAAGATGGTTTGTAGGAGTGCCGGCCGAATTTGAAAATTAAAAAATTTGATTTGCTACAGTAATCTCATTTTTCACGACGAGATCTCGCCCTTACCGGCCGGTATCTCACCATTTTTGACCGGAATTTGATGTTTGACCACCAGATTTGACTGGAAATTGACCAATAACCCTTAAGAAAGTCATCTTCTATGAAAATTTGTTGAAAAACTGAATTTTTAGATATTTTTAAAAATTTAGAAACACTGTTCGATTTTTATAAAATTGTATGTACTTTATCATGATCTGAAAAATTTATGGTACCATTATAGGAAGTTTAGGATAATACATAAAAATTTTCAAAATAATTTAACTTCATTTGTTATCTTTAAAAAATCAAAAATGAATAAACATAATTGGGACAGTAACATTATCAGAATTTTATAAATTTTCTCGAGTATGATCATGATCCAAAATTTTTATGAGAGATTAATAATGACTCAGTACCATTATATAGAATTTTCAACTTTTTTTGTTTGCTCAATCAAATCTATGTATGTATTGAACTTCATTTGTTATTTTTCAAAAATAAAAAACAGAAAGAACATAAATGGTACACTGTGCTTGTAAGAATTTTATAAATTCACTGGAGCGTGATCATGATTCAAATTTTTATGAGATCTTAATAATTTTCTTATAACCCTTATGCAAAATTTTCAAAAATTTTAAATATTTTTTGGTTTCTAAAGCAAATCTATGCATTGATCATTAGGTTGTTATGAGGACGTAGCACTCTTAGAATTTTTGGAACTCTTTGAAGCTTGATCATCAGATGAAAATTTTATATAAACATTGATGACAAATCAGGACCATCTACAAAATTTTTAAAAAATTTATAACGTGGTTTGTACCATTTTTCATTTTGTTGAAGTTTGCTGGTAAAGCTTTTATCAGCACAGTAGCATTGTCCAAAATTTTAAAATTGATGAAGTTTGATCATCATCTGAAAATTTTATGGGAATATTAGTGATGCATCACAACCATGCAAAAAAAAATTCAAAATTTTATAACGTGGTTTGTTTCTTTTTTCATTCGGTTCAAACTTGTCGGTTAGTGTTTTATCAGGACAGTAGCAATGTCTGAATTTTTAAAAATTTCTCAGATATAATAATCATCTAAAATTTTATGGGAACATCACTGATGTGTAAGGAACCTACAAAAAAAATTAAATTTTTTTTGACGTCATTTGATCTATTTTTCGCTCGGTGCAATTTTGCCAAGATCTCGGAAAAAATCTCGCCGAGATCTTGGCAAAATCGGCTGAAATTTCGGTTTTCTCGGTAGAAAAAAATCCGGATTTGAATTTTTGTTTTTGTATGTCATCCTAAATTTATCCAAAAATTTTAAATCTTGTCGAGATTTCGTTCTCCTGCCATGGACAAAATTTGGAGCGAAACCGTGATTTTGAACCCTGCTTCTAGCATGGATGTTTTTGGTTGGTGAAATCCTTGATAAAATAACTAGTAATATGAACCAAGAATATAAAATTATCTTAGGAACTAGATTATCATTGATTTTAGGAATATGATTCTAATAGAAAATGGTGTCTATATCGTATTACTAAGAAAAAGGAATCTTTGTTATAACGCTTTTATCATTTGCTTTAGTCCGTCATAGTAAAAATTTAAACTTTTAGAATTCTAAATTCAAATTAAAAACATTTTCTCAAAATATGAATTTTGAAACCAAAATATCAAATTTTGGAATCCTAAATTTTGGAATATTAAATTTAGATAATTTAAGTTTCAAAATTCAAATATTCAAGTTTGGATTTCAAAATTCCATTATTTGAAATATTGAATTTTTAAATTTAAAATTTAGAATTCTCGATTTAAAAATTATTTTTTGAATTTCAAACTGTTGAAAATTTGAAATTTCAAAAATCCAAAATTTGAACTTTTGAATTGTAAGATTGAATTTTTAAATGTTATGCTTTTCAAATTGTGAGAATTTAAATTGCAAAATTGAAATTTAGTTTTAAATTTAAACATTATAAATGTTAACATGCAAGGTTTGAAATTTAAAATCTTATAATTTAAATTTTTAGACTTGTTGATTCGAGTTATGAAATATTTGAACTATTATAAAGACCATCTTGTAGTTTTCTCAGAGAAACTAAACAATGAAATCTTGAATTACTGGTGTTTACCAGAATTTAAAGGATATTATATTAGATGGGAATATGAAATTAAGCTTACCGAATGGGCTCTCTCGACAGTTTCGCACTTCCCCGACCCCTTTAGCAAAAATATCCGACTTGACAGGGTCCAAACCACAAAACCGCCTCTCTTCTCGTTCTCGAAGTGGATATTTCCACGCCGCATCCCTCCTAGTTAGGGTTTCGCGACTCTTCCTTCGTCTCCCTCGCCGCCTCGACCCGCCCCGTAGCGATCGGTTGCTTCCAGGGTTAGGGTTCCCGGGGGGTTTTCTTCTCGCCGGCGGCGGTGATGGGTGTCCCGGCGTTCTACCGGTGGCTGGCGGAGAAGTACCCGATGGTGGTGGTGGACGTGGTGGAGGAGGAGCCCGTCGAGATCGAGGGCGTCAAGGTCCCCGTCAACACCTCCAAGCCGAATCCCAACGGCCTCGAGTTCGACAACCTCTACCTCGACATGAACGGGATCATACACCCCTGCTTCCACCCCGAGGACAGGGTACGTACGGTTGCTTCCTCTCTCCCCTCTCCCCCTCGACCTCGAGACTTGTCGATTTGATTCGGCTTCTCGTTTGGGCATTTGTATTTGGGTTGCTTTGCCCTACCGAGTGTGGAAGGCTCAATCGGGGGTTGGTTGGGTGTAACAGTGTGGTTGTCGTAGATTCATGATGGATTTGCTTTTTTTTTTTGTCTCATTCCGAGCTACAAACGCATACCCCCCACCCCCCACCCCCCAAACACACACACACACCACACGCTCTTGCGGGTGGGGCGCGCGTCGCTCCCACCAACCAAGCAAGGCTCGGCCCGCGATGGATTTGCTTTTGATGATTGATGTATGAGTAGCTGTGGCGAGAGAAGGAAACCAGGAGAACAAAATTAGTTTGGTGAATCGTTGTGTTTTAGTTTTAGCTTGTGCTGTACTTGCAAACTGATTTTTGCAAATAAATATGAGCTGCTAAATTGTCCCCAAGCCATCTTGAGATGCCAGGAGGACGATGCAGTTCAACTATTCGAATTAATGTTGTAGTTTGATAATTCAAATTCAGTCTTATGTTGTCTGTCAAATTGCATTGCAAATGAATTTTGGACGAGTGGTGGTCAGGGTCGTGAATTTGCCAATCCGCTTATAAGGAGCTGAGTTTATTTTCATTAGTAGGCTTTGTCAGTTTGCGTACTGCACGCTGCTACTATATCAACAGTCTCAGTGGAAGCACTATCTTGCCTTCGATAAGAAACATTTTTTTGTTCACTTATTGCTCTATTGCTTTTCAACTCCTATGTTGACAATGCTTTTCTTTGCTATTTTATTTTCTGCTACAGCCCTCCCCAACAACATTTGCCGAGGTTTTCCAGTGCATGTTTGATTACATAGATAGGCTCTTTATCATGGTTCGCCCTCGCAAGCTTTTGTACATGGCCATTGGTACGTATCCCATTTATCTGTTATGGAGGGAATTTGGTTGCTACTCTTTTCCATCTGTATGTGATTATGTTCTAATTTTGTCGGAACTGGAGTTCATATATTCATATATACTTGCTTACTGGTAGAAATTAAGAATGCTAGGTATAGTTACTCTTTTACTTGTTGGGTATCATTAAGCAGAACACTGAACACCGGCAAACTATGAAGGCTAAGCCTTTGTTGAAGTTTGTTCTGATGTATATAGTGACATGATGGTCATACTCGTCATTTAGAATAGACATACTCTCTGAATCGATGGCAACATAGGCCCCCTTCGGGACAGCTTCTGTCCAGCTTCTGCTTAAAAGAAAATTGGATTATTTGCCGAATGGGAGGATTCTGGATAGCTTCTCTCACAATCAGAAGCTATCCTCTACATAGAATCAGAATCTGGGTGTCAGCTGATTCTCACCGGCCCGGTCCTCCACCTCCACGCACAGACGGCCCCGCCCGATTCTCCCACAATCAGAAGCAGCTTATCTTATAATCCACAATCTGCACAATCAGAAGCTGTCCCGAAGGGGGTCATAATTCCTTTGATTGTTTAGCTTTCCTTAGACTAGTTTTTTTTCTTTGATGACATATTATTGTTATGTTTGATGGCTTCTTGTTAATTTTTTGTATTGTCGTACGACGGTTTTGCAGATGGTGTGGCTCCTCGTGCTAAGATGAACCAGCAGCGCTCTAGACGATTCAGAGCTGCAAAAGATGCAGCTGATGCGGTCAGTATTCTGGAGTTATCTTCCTCTATTCAGTGTATGGTTAATATTATTATATTTGGACAGTTGCAAACTCACAACCATTTATAATTGCACCCACTGCTCACTATCGTTCTATCACCAGGCTGCAGAAGAAGAAAGGCTGCGTGAAGAGTTTGAGAAGGAAGGCAGAAAGCTTCCTCCAAAACAACAATCACAAACCTGTGATTCTAATGTTATTACTCCAGGGACAGAGTTTATGGCTGTTCTATCAGTTGCTTTGCAGTACTACATCCATCTCAGATTGAATTATGATCCCGGATGGAAACAGATTAAAGTAAGCATGACTTAGCGCCAATTTGACCTTTCGTTTTGGGCATTGCTTTTTGTTAGTATGTTCCATCATATTCTCTTCTGGCCAGGAAAGTCTACATATTAGTATTGGAAACACTAAGTATGAAAAATTCATGTGTGTTCTGATTAATAATTTTGAAGGTTATTCTTTCTGATGCCAATGTTCCTGGTGAAGGGGAACATAAAATTATGTCCTATATTCGTGGCCAGCGGAATCTCTCTGGATTTAACCCAAATACCCGCCATTGTCTGTATGGCCTGGTATGTTCTGTATAATTAAAGTTTTATTTTTTATTGGACATTATTTATTTTGTTTGCTCTGCTAATGCATAACTTTATATACTCATAATCGCAGGATGCAGATCTGATCATGTTAGCTTTAGCAACACACGAAGTACACTTCTCCATACTGAGGGAGGTTAGCTCTCCTCAAAACGTGGAAATTTACGTGTTTTGCTGTAAATACATGTTACCGCCTTTGCGTTATGCTAAGAAAACACAAATTGGTTTCTTATGTTCTCCTGTTGTCCATGTTCCTTTTTTTTCTTTCGCAAAATTTATAAGTTGGATCTTTCTTTGCAAGCTGGGTTTTTCCTCATCCAATTTCTTTAAAGTTATGCCTTGAAATCTTATTTGCATACACTTTTTGTTTGCAGGTGGTTTTTACACCTGGACAACAGGACAAATGCTTCTTGTGTGGTCAGGTGGGACATCTAGCAGCAGATTGTTCAGGAAAGGCAAAAAGAAAAGCTGGGGAATTTGATGAGAAGGGTGAAGCTATTGTTCCGAAAAAACCTTACCAGGTAATGATGATCTATTTCGTTTGTTGCAACTTATGCTGTAATGAGTATATTCGATGGATTTACTCAGGGACTTATTTTCATCCCTCCACTTTTGTGCCTTCACAGTTCTTGAATATATGGACCCTCCGGGAGTACTTAGAATACGAGTTCAGAATGCCAAATCCACCTTCCCAGATTGACTTTGAGCGCATTGTTGATGATTTCATCTTCATGTGCTTTTTTGTTGGCAACGATTTTCTTCCACATATGCCGACACTAGAGATTCGTGAGGTTTGTTTCCTGTTTTATAATTTAACGTTTTACTGAATATCCACCTTTGTAGCTAGTAGCTATGAAGTTATCAGTGTTGCTACTTACTATTCTGGACCTCTATTTTATTCTTTAAAAGTTCAGTGAGTTTCACTTCCTGCTTGGAGTTCACTCTCAAATTGTTGTTGCGTGGTATTAACTTCCTTGTTCGTCTGCAGGGGGCTATTAATTTGCTAATGGCTGTGTACAAGAAGGAATTTCCTTCAATGGGTGGATATTTAACTGACTCTTGCACCGTAATGAAAATTCATTTCTATTGGAGTTGGTCCATGTGGCCTTTTCAGAAACGACCTGATTTCAATTGATCCACTTTGATATTTCACCAATAACTCATGTTTTCTTTGTTATTTTAGCCGGATCTGAGTAGAGTTGAACACTTTATTCAAGCAGTTGGTTCCTATGAGGATAAAATATTTCAGAAAAGAGCTCGTCTGCACCAGGTACATAATGATGGCTAGCTTGATTTTGCATCTCATGTTTAAACTTGAAATATACCTGACATACATATTGTGGAGAGTACACAATATTACTATTGACATTTTCGTGTATCGATGATCTGGTGTGTTTTCTCAATTCTCATGTTGGCAAGTGGCAACTAATCTTCCTTTTTTTTTTAAAAAAAAAGTCCCCATTTGCTATAGGTTTGTATTTTTGTCTGGTTCCATATAGTTTCGATATGTGCTTTTTTAGTTGTGTTTGTTAGATGCTCCGCATGCAAAGTGAATGTTTTGGAGACTATGAAATGTTAATAGAATAAGAAAAATAGCTGTCTATTGAAGGGTCCTCTCTCCATATTTACCGTCAGAATTTAAATATGTTATCCATGAATTTTGCATGTAGTGTAACACATTTATAAGGGTTAGGCTTACAATTATACATTGAGTTGTGTAAAGCTTTTGGAACTAGATGATATGAACTCTTGAATAAAAATGTTTTCAGATCTCTTTCTATATATGTGCTGGTCAATTGTTACAAAAGTTAATGGTAGGAAATGGATGTTTTCACTTACAGTTTACAATGATATCGTCCTCTTGTAGCGTCAAGCAGAAAGAATCAAACGGGAAAAGGCCCAAGCAAAACGAGGCAATGGTCTGGATCCCCATATTAGGGATGATCTGATTGTACCTGTTGCACGTTTCCATGGGTCTCGCCTTGCCTCTGGGGCTATACCTTCACCATATGAACAGAATGGATCTCATAAGGACAGCAGAGAAAGGAACAGTCAAGCACGGAAAGTTGCACGGGTATCATCATCAGGTTCCAGCATTGCTTCTGCCATTGTTGAAGCTGAAAATGACCTCGAACCACAGGTACTTCATTTCATCTGGCTTAAGAATATGTTATATGTATTTCTGAAGAAATATTTTTTGTGTTTTTATCTGACATTCTCGCTGTAACTTAGGAGCATGAAAACAAAGAAGAATTGAAGTCAATGCTTAAAGATGCTCTTCGTGAAAAATCAGATGTATTTAATTCTGAAAATCCGGAGGAGGACAAGGTATATCTTAACTCTTTTGTTATTTATGCACAAATCATATGCTGCTGCTGTATTGGTTCTATGTGGTTCAGCTAAACAATGTGCTAGCATATTGTTCAATATGATGATTTACAAAACATTGGTCACCGCCATAAGTTATTAAAGACATTGGATGACTAGGTATTGAATTAGAAACATATTTCTAAATTTGGACCTTAATATAAATGAAGTAGTTGAAGTTAGTGAATTGTTTACTTTATACCGGTCATGGTTTATTGAACTTAAGTTTTTGAACAGTTTACTGGTTTAAAATTTGCAAGCGATAACGTTGTATATACTCAGGTAAAGCTTGGAGAACCGGGATGGAGGGAAAGGTACTATGAAGAGAAGTTTGGGGCAAGAACACCTGAACAGATTGAAGAAATACGCAGAGATGTTGTAAGTATCTTGGAAGTGCCTTTGAATTTGCTGCAGTATTGACTTGTTTGTGACACCAGGCACTATTGCCAATTAATTCTATTTGTACTAACTTTAATTGAAGATGTCATTTGATCATTATTAGAGAAATGTAAATTTCCCTACTCATTTATTGTCTTATATGATGCGCTCGACCTTCTTTAGGTTCTCAAATATACTGAAGGTTTGTGTTGGGTAATGCACTATTATTATGAAGGTGTCTGCTCATGGCAATGGTAATTTAGCTTGCTTTAGTTGGCAAAATATATTAAATTATGTGTAGGTTTATTTGCAGCACCATTGTTGATGGTTTTTAATTATTCTTTCTGTATGTAGGTTTTACCCTTATCACTATGCCCCTTTTGCTTCGGATTTAAGGGGTTTGGGTCAGCTTAATATAACTTTCGAACTTGGGTCACCGTTCAAACCTTTTGATCAGCTTATGGGAGTTTTCCCAGCTGCGAGGTGAATATGCTAAGATTGGAGTTCTTCGATCTTAGTTCCTTAATGTGGTGGAGCTTTTTCTGATAGGTTGTTACTTTACATTTCAGCGCACATGCACTCCCTCTACAGTATCGGCAATTGATGACTGATCCAAATTCACCAATAATTGATTTTTATCCAACTGGTATACTATTTTTTTATAATATATGAAATCGACTATAGTACCAGATCCTCCGACAGCCTAAGCTATTGTCTGATCACCCATTTACTGTGCAGATTTTGAAGTAGATATGAATGGGAAGAGGTATTCTTGGCAGGTAAATTGATCTTAGGAGTGCATATTTATATATCATATATCTTCCATGGCTAACTAAAATTTTTACTCTACAGGGGATAGCAAAGTTGCCCTTTATTGATGAAGCCCGGTTGTTGGCTGAGATTAAAAAAGTTGAGCATACTTTGACGGTATGGGGATGAAACAGTTTCTCATTCATTTATTCTTTTAAATCCATATGGGATCAATCCATATGGAATAGAAGATCTTGTTCTAAGATTTGCATTGTTTTCCTCATCTTTTGTGTAGCCTGAAGAAGCAAGGAGAAACAGTACCATGTGCAATATGCTTTTTGTGAATGGCTCACATCCAATTTCGCCTTATATATACTCTCTCAGCAGCAAATTTGGACATTTGCCTGATAAAGAGCGAAATGAAATTAGAGAAAAGCTTGATCCTTCTGCTAGGTTAGCTAAGCCTGTCATGATTCTTGATTGACTATACATACTATTTTTGGTAGTTTAATACATAGTGGTCTTTGCACTGATTGGCAGTATTGATTCTACCGATCGTGCCTTTTGTGGGGGGCGAAATGAACGTTGAGTTAAAAAATCTGGCTATTATATGCGCTGCTAAAAAGTTTGTGGTTTTTCAGATTTCTCTAACACAGCTGCTCTTGCTTATTTTTTCAGTGGAGGAATGAGTGGTTACATCTCACTTTGCAGTGGTGATCCATCCCCTCCTGTCTTCAGGTCTCCTGTGGATGGGCTGGGGGATATTATGGACAATCAAGTGATGTAAGCTCTATCCTTTTTTGCCTAATATGGTCAACACGATTTAGTGGTATCTAATTCATGATTATGACATTTTCTTTAACTAGATGCTCAATCTACAAGCTTCCAGACCCTCATAAGCACATTGCCTGTCCACCTGTTGGTGTCATCATACCCAAGAAGGTACATAACTGTTATTTCAGTGTAGCATCAACATTAGTTATATCATTCCACTTCGAAAACGTTAGGTGACTAAGCTTTCTGTTCGATCTACTGTGCAGATTGTTGAAGCTAGTGATCTGAAACCACCACCTGTGCTGTGGCATGAAGATAGTGGCAGGAGGCCTTATGACAATAGCAACAGGAGGCTACATGATAACAGCAACAGGTAGTGTAACAGCTGTTTCCGTTATTTTGTCGGTCCTTGCAGCTGCATCGAAAATCATTTATCTACTTATGAAATGGTTCAGGCAAAACCCAGCAGGAGCGATATCTGGCCGCCAACTTGGGGAGGCTGCCCACCGATTGGTTGTAAACAGCTTGAATGTTCGCAGTGGTGGGCAATACAATGCTCCATCTATGCCATATCAAACAATAATGAATGGTACACATTATCCAAATGGAATGCCACCAAGGATGGAGCAGCCTGTTGGACGTCCTGGTTGGCATGTTCCTGGTGATAATGTACCCAACGGTCAGGTACCAGCATATGCATTGTCATCAGGTCATTATAACCGCGGAAGGCAACACCCATATGCAAGAGATAGCCACCATGATTCAAGAGGACGGGTTCCACCTCCATCTGGGTACCATCAAAACAGTAGCAATCCATATCCATTGCATCCTGCTCCTGTGTCATCAGGTCCTGGACGGTATGGGCAACCCCCGCCATATGGTGGGGGCTACCAGCCTGCACCATATGGAGGAGCACAACAGTGGCAGCAGCAACAATCCTATAGTTCCTATGCTGGGTCAGGGCCTTATGGAGGTGGGGCACCTCCTGCAAGGCCTAATTCACGACCACAGCAGTCACAGAACCGTTACAGCACCTTGGATAGGACTTCCAACAGGAGGCCTCCACAAGGTCACAGCCGATACTAGGCCTAATCCCTGTTCTGTTGTAACCCTGGTTTTGTTGTCATTCGAACTTCCCTAGTACAATAGAAAGACCTCAGCTAAGGCACAAACACACAGCATTTGCAAAGTATGGTGATCTTCAAAACTTTTAGGTCGCGGCATCATAAGATTCGAAGAGGCAAGTGTTGTATACTAGCATTGTTGTTGTTCTTTCATTTGTGATTCTCATTTATTCAGATCATGTAATATAAGTTCCCGGGGATTGGGAAGGTGTCCAACAAGTTCTGGATCGTTGAGATAATGTATTTATCTGGGTTCATTAAGTTTTGATGATGGATAATTGGATATATCTTAAATTATTTTGTGTGTTCTTACATGGCTATAATATGATCTCACTTAATGTGTGGAATAGTGGCTGTCGATTTAGAACATGTGTTATCATAAAATCTTGTGATTGTGCCAGGTCTACTCCGGAATTGTTGTATCTTTACTGGTTGCGAAATGCAGCTGTTTACCAGCAAAATATTGGTTCTATACTTCAAATATTTATTTATTGGGTGACGACTAATATGAAGAGCTCATAAACTATTTCTGCTTGTACATGTTTAAGTAAATATTCACTAAATCATTTCAAAGTATTCAAAATTTTCACTGTCAATTTTCAAGGTGGTTTTTTATAGCTATTTTCCAGTTACGACACGAATTATTTTACCAAGGATTGTAAGTGGGCTGGGTCTCTTAACTACCTGGTCGCAAATCATAGCACATATATGGTGAAAAATGGCTAAATCGTGCAAATTCCGTGAAAATAGGGAGTCGAAGATCTAAAAATTTCTCAAAAAATTATCAGGGATAAAGAGGGTTTCGTATGTAAGAAGGTGAGAAGCCAGGAGTCTCGTTTAGCCTTTTCTGATGGGTACTAGTAGTTTGAGGTTATCCTCAAATTAAAAATTTAAGTATTTCCTTTAAGAATGTTATATGTCATCTTATTTATTCATCTTCACCTTTTCTTACTTCCTCATCTCCATTCCTTCCTCTCCAATAAAATATTTAAATTAGAAAATGAACTTCGAAAATTTTAAGCATGAAGTTTGAACTCGACAAAAAATCGACTCAAAATTTTGAACATGAAAAAATTAACTCGAGAAATTTCAACTCGAAAATTTTCAAATAAAAAAGTTTCAAATTAGAAAGTTTCAACTCGAAAAGTTTTAAATCAGAAAATTTTCAACTCGAAAAATTAAAAATTAGAAAATTCTCAAACTAGAAAGTTTTAACTCAAAATTTTCAAATCAAAAGGTTTCAACTCCGAAAACTTTCAATTCAAAAAACTTTGAGTTGATTTTTTTTTATTCAAAAACTTTCGAAAGTAGTTAAAAAATACTTCTTATACAAAAACTTAGGGAAAATTTGAAAAACATCAACTATTTTGAGTTTTGAGGGGGGAGAGAATGAGGAAGAAAAATAGGATGGCATAAGTGTAGTAACAAACAAGAGAGGCTTTGGGGGGTGATTGTTCACTGTTCTAGATCCCTATTTTTTTTTACAAAACTAGTCCCCCATTAGCGTCAAAAGATGTGACGACGGATCTGTCGGCCTCAACACACGAAGAACACCGGGTTCAGAGGGTTTAGGCGTGCCAACTGATTTGATTCTGCAATCGGTAAGATAGATGGAAGAATATGCTCAAAGCTGATTTAGTGTAACAATCGGCAAAGATCTAAACTGCCTCATAAAGCCGATTAAATCTAAGAAAACAATAAGTCTAAACAGCCGGTTAGGGCTGATTAGATGATAGAAGATAGATCTTTTCGAAAAAGACGATGCGCAACAAGATCGGAGAAAAAATCAAACCTAACGTAATCGATGGAGATCAACAATCGGCGATGCACAACTTTATTGATCAAAATCGGATTACAAAGAGAATGCTAAATTATAAGGCTACTCCTAGTTGATAGGAAAGTAAGTAAAAGAGTAAATGCTAGTTGTTTGGTTGATTGTGTTGTTCTTCTTGCTTGCCTTGGACCATCTTTTACAGCATATTGGCCGATCGTATTCTTCTCTAATACGTTGTCCACCATGATCTCTATCGGTTTTTATTCGAACAGAATTTTCAAGATTAGATCAATATTGGTCATAATTCTATCTTTAACTTTTACTTTCTTATTCAATATCGACAAAAATATCCCTTCATCCTTAGCCAGACAAATCAGCCATGCCTTACCAAATCCTGATGCAAACATCCCCATGCAATTTTTTTTGCAAATCTAGCCCCCAGGTCGTATATTCCACGCACAGGAAGTGCAGCATTCGCGAATGATGTGAGCACAGGGCCGTGCCACGCAATTAGCGCGCCACCGCACCACGGTAAAAGCAATTACCGCGTCTCCTGCCGTGGAATTTCGCTTTTCCATGTTCCCGGTCCGCGGAAAAGCGAAATCCTGCACCCCCGGTCCGCGGCGCGTCGCTGCATGTCGTGGCGACGATTTCACGTGCACGGGTACCATAGCATATCGGAATCCCGCGCTATGGTCTACTCTCCCCGTGTGTGGGACTTGCAGGCCCGAGGGCTAAATGTGAAAAAAAATTCATACGAGAGTTAATTCTGTAAAAAAATTCATACGAGAGTTAATTCTGTAAAAAAAGATTAAAGAGCTAAAACAATAAAAAATTGTAAGGGGAGAGTAAGTGAGAAAAAGAGGAGATATTGCTGCTTATCATAACGAAAGGATGTTCTCGTCGAAGATTCAAAATATCCTCTCACGAGGCTAGCGGACGGTGACCTGCCTCTAGGACCAGGCAAGCTGCTCTCTCCGCTCCTCGTCGAGGTGCGCACGGTTGAGGTTGTCGGAGAACCAGCTCTCTCCTTGGCACCTCGTCGCCCAATCGATAGCCAACACGACCGTGCCGCTCACGTAGCTCCCAGCGCCGAAGATGCTCAGGCGGGCACCTGATCGTAGAAGAACCCATCAAGCCTGACGCAACCGAACAACTCTCTGACAATTATTGTGAATATTAAATCTATTTATTAAGGATTATTTAATCTTCGTCAGTCATGTCTCAAGCCTAGTTGGTACCCGCTATATGCTAAATCAACCATACAGAGCATAGACACGTGTCCTAGAGAATATCCCTAGGATATACCGGTTAAGAGCTCCATAATTCTACTGTCAGCCCACATTCCGACCGGTCCAAGAGTGTTCACCATAGACATGCGAGAGATGGAGCATGAAGGACATATCAAAGGTCCTGGGAAAGGCCTGTGCAGCAGGAGTGGGGCTGCTTATTCTCAGTCTTTGTCCAATCGATCCGAATCGTCCATTGCTAGTATGAAAATTGGTACAATAATTTTGAACGGGATCCTTCGATTTAGACAGTCGCTTTTTAATCCAACTGTTTATATGTAATTGATTAAGTTATAATCTCAATAGGATTACACTGGATCTAAATTCAAAGTCCTGACAATAACTGTTTGAGAAACATTTCTCTCTGACAGTAGTAGTTTAAGAACCGCTCCTTCTCAGAGCCTATACAATGGTATATGTCAGCTGTATATAAGAGTATGTCACATGTGATTTTGGATGATGTGGAGGAGAGAGAAGGAAGAGAGAGAAATATGTTGTCTACTATTTAACAGATGACTTTATAGACAGCTTTACACTGTGTATACCATTGTACAGACAGTCTATTAATTGTATAAGAGATCATTACAGACAACCATATAGACAGTTTATTGTATAAGTTGTCTTTAGTCCTGTCTATAGATGGTATAAAGGTATATTATAAACCACTGTAGATGCCCTAACTACACTAGGGGAATGAATCAATGACAATAATCGCCATCACATGCATTTCTACAGGTAACCGATGGAAGGCATCCTGGACGATCAACTAACATCCCTTCCACGCATACTACCTCAATTAAACTTGGGAGACTTCCGGCCATCATCACATGCATTTTTTTTACGTTCGGATTCTTTTTCGCGAAAAAAATATGTTTAGGTCTTTTTTTTGAAAAAAAACTTTACGGTTAGGTCCTTCTTTTGTGAAAGAAAAATATATTACGCTTATGCCCTTTTTGTGTTTTTAAGCTTTGCGCTCAGGTCCTTCTTCGAAAAATCAAAATTACGTTTAGATCCTTTTTCGAAAAACACACACAGTTAAATCCTTTTTATGGAAAAAAATTATATACTACGTTTAGGTCTTTTTTTTTTCATTTTTTTAGCGTTCCGCTTAGGTCCTTTTTCGGAAAACAAAAAACCCGTTCAGGTCCTTTTTCGTCGAATAAATGCAAAAAAACGCGATTATGTTCTTATCCTTTCAGACGTTTCGCGTGTTTCCTCGATTTTCTCGTGAGAAGCGACAATCGCACGTTTTCTCGATTTTCTCACGTGTGGAGCGACGGTCGCGGCGTGCAGTCAATTATGTGGTATAAGGACTGGTCGGAAAGTAGATCAAGACATACCACATTGTGACAAATCATCAACAATACTACTTGGAGAGTATAACTTACAAATATCAAACCAGTCGTAACATTGGCCAAATGAGTACGCAACTACGCATAGTGAAAAGGACGAAACACCTGTACATTGCAACTGAATGATGGCATTGCAAAAACGAATAAAAATGCACTTAAATTAATGATGCACCGTCTTAAGCCTTAACCCTAGAACAACAGAAGAACTTCTTAATCAAGACAGCCTTTGTTCATGTAGTCTTATCTCCTTGCAACACACAGGAAAACGAGCACCTCCAGAGCACCGAGCCCTGCCAGGAGCCAGTAGAAGTAGTCGAGGTGCGCACGGTTGCGATTGTCATAGAACCAGCTCTCCCCCCGCTTTTCGTCACCAAATCGATTGCCCAGACTAGCATGCCACTGGCGTAGTTCCCCACGCCCATGACGCTGATGGACAGCGCAAGCCTAATGCTGCGGAGCGCGTCGGGCATCTGATCATAGAAGAACTCGTTGAGCCCGATGACAGTGAACACGCTCGCCATGCCAATCAGGACGTACTGTGGTACTATCCAGTATCCACCGCAGGCTCATCGGCACTGTCGCATCCGGTTGGTCCAGAAGTCCCGCATCGCTGGTTTGGTTGTGCGGAGCCGCTTGGCTTCGACGAGCGCCGCTATGAGCTTGGAAAAGCACGATGTTAAGGTCATATTTGGTACAATCTTATATCTCAGCTCCATTTTAGATCTAAAATTTGTAAGTTAAAATAAAGTGAATTAAGTTTATATATTTGCCTAAAATGTAAACAAGATGGTCCATCTAAACACTCTTAATATACTCACAGCTCCAGTTCCACATATCTGGTGGAGTTAGGAATATTCAGCTGCACGGATCTGATGGAGCTAGAGCTCTACCAAACACACTCTTAATATACCCACAGCTCCACGGATCTGATGGAGCTAGAGCTATACCAAACACAGCCTAAAAATGGTGACTCATATCAGTCTTTTAGGATTTGAAAAGATGTGTTGGATGAATTTTAATAAGATTAGGATTTCTAATAAGAGAGATTCCTAATCCTATTAGTAGGATTCCAATTTGTTTTGAAGATCTAGGGAGAACTCAAACAACTAAGAAATCATAAGCCAACCCATCCAGAGTAAAAATCGCACGTGAGGATTAGAGGCTAGGTTATTCTTTAACACTAGATTCTTGTATAAGACAAAGATCCGAGAGTCTTAAAGGTTCGAGAGATTATGAGAGAGCAACTATCCCTTGTACTCTTTGAAGCTGCGCTTAAAGAATTTGCGGTCGGTTTCGACAAATCTTTCTCTCTCGTTGTGGTTGCTTCAACTTCGTTATTTTGATTCTCTCTACGGGATTTATCTGCTTTGTTCTTGAGATCGTGCACGCTCATGCCATATCTCACAAAATTTTGATCCGATCCGAGGGCTGTTGCGTATAAGGAGGGTATCATAGTATAACAAGTGGTATCAGAGCCAATGCCAGATTAATCAGATTTGTGAGAAGTCGATAAAGCGTCTGAGGGCACATAATCAAGATTGATGTCGACGATGTGGAATCAAGGAGAGAAATTTGATGATGAAGGAAATTGCAGCGTGTGGCAATGTGTGGTAAATGATACCCTTTTCCAACAAGAGTTAATCGCTGCTTTTGAAGGGAGATAAACCAGAAAAGATATCCGCTGAAGACTGGAAGGTGATGAAGTGGAAGGCTGTCAGCATAATTTGTTTGTCTCTCCGATGAGGCAAAGTACTCGGTGATCAAGGAGAATTCACTGAAGAAATTATGGAAGGACTTAGAAGAATTGCATATAGCAAAGTCACTGATAAACCAGTGAGCGCTAAAGCGATAACTATATAGATTGCGCATAAAGGAAGGTGCACGGTTCGTTGACCATCTCAATGTCTTCAACAAGCTTATCACACAACTGATTAGTGTGGATGAGAAAATTGAGTAGAATGATAAAATAGTTATACTAGCATCATCTCTACTACCATCATGGGAGCAATTGGTGATGAATATTCTCATCGAAAAAAGCACTCTCAACTTCAATGAGGCAGTTGCATATCTATTGGAGACAGAGTCCTTGAAAAAGCCTTCCGAATCTTTATTCTCGGGTAATCAAGCATTGGATACAGTAGGTGTTGCATGCAAAAGCAAGAGTTATAGGAAGAAGAAGGGCAAGAGTAAAGGCACACGTGTATGCTATCTATGTGACGAGGAGGGTCATATGATAATGGATTATCCGAGTTTGAAGCAAATGAAGAGTGCATGCTTAATGACAATAGCAAAAGATGATTCAGACGTACTTGTCTTCAGTCAACTATGTACTTCTCATATATGTATATTAAATTCAGGTTGTTGCTTCCATATATGTTCGGTGGGGGAGATGTTTGACGAAGGATCTCTATGCCTGGCACATGAAACTATTCATTTGGCTGATTGTAAGGAGTATGCAATTACTAGGGTAGGAACAATTACATTGGAGATATATGATGGAGCACATCGTACATTGACGGGAGTTCAATATGTTCATGGTATAAAGAAGAATCTAATATCTATGAAGTCGCTTGAATACGAAGATTATGAGGTATCACTTCGAGGTGGAGTTATGCGAGTTACTTGCAAAGGATAGGTGATCATGAAAAGTATATGGAGCAATGGAGGATACCTAATGATAGGTAAACCTAAAGGAAGGGCAACCAATACGAGGTCTGAAAAAATCTTGATCAGGAGAAGGAAACCGTGTCTTCAATGGTAGGTAATCAGATCTCAACTGCAGTTATGTTCGGAACTGCAAAGACAGTTGCAGAATCTAACAAACGTAAAGGCAAATGTGCGAGATGTTGGAAGAAGAAAGATGTGGTGGTACCAACCATGCAGTACTATCGAGAAGGTGGAGCTCCGAAGTGGTACAAAACTATGGCATGGAGGGCTATAGAAATAGGAGGTGTGGTTAATCAAACTACACAAAAAAACTGGATCTCAGGTGGAGAGTTCGGGTGGCTAAACCAGAACACCAATACGCATATTGCGACGATGTACATAAGCCCCTATTGTAGGGGCACTCCCAAAGGTGAGAAGAAAAAAGAAAAAAATACGGAGCCAACTTGAAGCGAGTTTTTGGAGGAGCATAGTGACGTAAATGGATAAGAATCAAGATGAAGATTGTTAAATATGGTGACTATATATAGCCTTTTAGGATTTAGAAATACGTGCTAGATGAATCCTAATAGAATTAAGATTCCTAATATGAGAAGGATTCCTAATCCTAATAGGAGTATGATTCCTATTTGCTTTAGTGGAGAACTAGAGAGGCTATATAAACCTAAGGAGAGATTATGGAGAACCTAAGTAAAAAAGAAGTCATAAGTCAACTTATCCAGAGTAAAAGACGCACAAAAGCACTAAGCGTTAGGTTATTTTTTTAGCATTAGATTCTTGTATAGGGCAGGAATCTAAGGGTATTAAAAGGTTTGGGAGATTGTGAGAGGGTAACAATCCCTTGTACTCTTTGAAGCTGTGCTTAAAGAATTTACGATCGATTTCGCTAAATCTTTCTCTCTTGTTGTGGTTACTAAGCCATGACGAGTTGACCACTGTGAAGCCTAAGCTAGTGATCCAAATCGGGAGCAGCTTTACGACGACTCCCGTGCCTTCCTGGCCATCTGGTTTCAGTAAACTGTACTACTAAAAACGATGATTGTTACTATCACAAATTCATTCACGTTGGAGAGTTTCATATGTGGGTGGATGTGCGCATCGACCGTGTAGTATCGGCAGCGTCATTGGGAGGAGGGAAGAACCGCGCTGTCCATGTTTGTACCGTCATGGCGAGCTGCGCCAATGGCTTCCGTAATGAGTTGCTCCACATGGTACGTTCGCGTACCGAGCAAGAACACGGACAGGGCAGCAAGCATCATGAACCAGCACGCGTCGAACCCGACGGTCCAACCAACATTTTCCTGCACGTAGCTCAGGCCAGGCACCGAGAAGGTGAACCCCCACGATCCAGAGAAGTTGATCCAATTGAAGAAGGAGCTCCGGGACGCGAGCGCGCCGGGGCTGCCATGGTGCAACTGGTCCACGCCGAAGGCTTGCGAGCATGGTCGGTAGAAGCCCTACGCCAACGCTACCAAGTACAGCTCGACGTAGAAAAAAGGTACGCTGTCAGGAGATGATGGAGTCGAGCACGCAGTGGTAGCACCGTGGCAGAGCACGGGCCCAAGGTGCGGTGGTTGTTAAACTTAGGGTAGACTAAAACATGAACTAGCCTAAGCGTGATCAACAAATAAATATGCGGAAATTAAAACGTTAGATTTACTGACCCAGAGAAGATGAGGAGGCCATTAGAGTTCGGTCGGTGTAGGTGATTCGGTCGGTAAAGAAGAAGAAGACACCGATGTAGATGAAGACAGCAAGATCCTATCGGTGATGGTGACTGCCTTCGCTAGCCTCAGCGCGGAATTTCTTAGATCGGATGGGTGTCGGGGAGAAGCAAACTCGTGATCAATCCTTAATCAAAGAGTGTCGGCTTCTCCCCCTTTTAATGTCGCGCTAGCTAACGGGACCGAAACTAATTCTTTGGTGCGCTCTCGATCAAAGTGCTTACATGAGTTTAAGGTGGGCCTAGCCTCTTAGAAAGCTGCTGTCAGTTAGCTAACAGCCGCCAGAGATCACAACTAACATTCTCCTACTTGATCGGAAGGCTAATGTCATAAGTCCACATTCAACAGAACAACACACCAAGATAAAGTATTACAACGGTTAATATAAGCACCGCTAAAACCCTAGTAGCTATAGTGCATCATTCTATCTTGATAGGATAATCATTTATTTTTAACGGGAGTTGTTTTTTTTTCTTATGGTCCTAATTTCCAGAATCAGAAGCTTTTCAATAAACCCATGCCGTCAACATGCTCTCGAAAGATACTGGATGGTAAACCTTTAGTAAGTGGATCCGCAAGCATAGACTTAGTACTTATATGTTTGACATCAATTGTCCGATCCTGAATTCTATCTTTCACAACATGACACTTAATGTCAATGTGTTTGGCAGCACAACTTGACTTGTTGTTACTCGAATAGAAAACTGCAGCCAAATTCTTGCAGTATATAGGTAGCGGTTTAGATATATTGCCTACCACTCTTAATCCTGGAATAAAATTCTTAAGCCATACAACCTACCCGGTAGCCTCATAACATGCCACAAACTCAGCGTGCATCATTGATGATGCAGTAAGGGATTGTTTGGAACTTTTCCACGAAATAGCTCCTCCTGCAAGTGTGAAGATATAACATGATGCGGATTTCTTAGTATCAACACAACCTGCAAAGTCAGCGTTTGAATAGCCTACAACCTCAAGGGTATCAGACTTCTTATATATGAGTATGAAATGCTTAGTGCCCTGCATATAACGCAAAGCTTTTTTAACGGCTTTTCAGTGGTCCAACCCTGGATTTGATTGATATCTACCAAGTATCCCGGTTACGAATGCTAAATCAGGACGAGTACAAACTTGAGCATACATAATGCTTCCGACAGCTGAAGCGTAAGAAATCCCCTTCATCTGATCAGCTTCTAATTGATTCCTTGAACATTAGAATGTTCCAAACTTATTGCCCTTAACAATAGGAGCAGGCGTAGCAGACCAGTTATACATATTAAATCTCTTAAGTACTCTGTTAATGTATGCCTTTGAAATAGGCCTAATTCCCCTTTGGACCTATCTCGGTGAATCTCAATGCCCAAAACATAAGAGGTATCACCAAGATCCTTCATGTCAAAATTAGCGGAAAGAAATCTCTTGGTCTCATACATCATATTCTTATTGCTGCTATCCAATAATATATCATCCATATAAAGCACTAAGATAGTGAATTTGCTCCCCTTAGTCTTAATATATATGCAGTTGTCCACTTCATTTTCTTTGAAACCAAAATTTCTAGACGCTTATTTTAGTCCATAGATGGATTTCTTAAGTCGACATCCCATATGTTCTTTGCCTTCCACGACAAAACCTTTCGGTTGAGCCATGTAAACATTCTCATGCAAGTCACCATTAAGGAATGCAGTTTTAAATCCATCTGATGTAGCTCTAAGTCATAATGAGCAACAAGCCCAATGAGAATTCTTAGTGAATCTTTCTTTGAGACGGGAGAGAAAGTATCAACATAATCAATCCCCTATCTTTCTCTTTGTGTAAATCCTTTTGCTACAAGCCTTGCCTTGAATCTTTTGACATTTTCCTTAAAATCATGCTTAGTTTTGTAGATCCATCTACAACCTACTGTTTTGATTCCATCAGGAATTTCTACTAGATCCCAAACGTCATTAATGCTCATAGACTTTATTTCATCCTACATAGCCTCAAGCCACTTGGGTGAATCCTTAGTCATCATGGCCTCCTTAAATGAGGTGGGATCATCTACCTTCCCTATGTCATTTACATCTTCATTCATGTATACGACATAGTCATTCGGGATGGTAGACCTTCTGTCCCGCTGTGATATCCTTAGTGGTTCATTAGTTATCATAGGCAGGGGGCTATTGAGGCTCATCATTAGGTGCTGTACTGTTGATCCCAGAATCCTTAGGTAGGGGCTCAACTCTAGGATTTTTAGCAGAAGGTGTAACTATATGAGGTCTGGGAAGGATAGTCTCTTGGATTATCGGTAATGGTACATAAGTCTGAATCTCCTCAAGATCTATTTTCCTAGCCTCCGAGCTTCCATTGATTTCATCATTATCTAGGAATACAGCATGTCAGGTTTCTACAAACTTAGTGATATGTTATGGACAATAAAATCGATACCCCTTAGATCTTTCAGGATATCTAATAAAATGACAACTTACTGTCTTAAGGTCTAATTTCCCAATATGTGGATTAAATACTTTAGCCTCAACAGGACAACCCCATAGTAAGTATCGTAAGCTCGGTGTCCTCCCAGTCCATAATTCATAAGGTGTCTTAGACACTGATTTACTAGGAACCCGATTAAGTATATGTGCGGCTGTCTTTAATGCCTCAATCCACAAACCAATTGTTAAACTAGAGTAACTCATTATACTACGCACCATATCCATAAGGGTGTGGTTGCGTCTTTCAGCTACTCCATTTTGCTGAGGTTCACCAGGTGTTGAATATTAGGTTATTATGCCATTTTTTGAAAAAAACTTAGCAAATAGACCAGGAATTTGTCCATAAAGAGCGTGTCTACCATAATATTCTCCTCCAAGATCTAATCTTACTACCTTAATCTTTAAATTATACTGATTTTCTACTTCAGCTTTAAATATTTTAAACTTATCGAGTGACTCAGGTCAATCACGAATGTGAAAAATATAACCATAACAGGAGAAATCATCAGTGAATGTGATAAAAGAGTCATACCCATCCACTGAAGTTATAGGAAATGGTCCACATATATCAGTGTGGATTAATTCTAAGATTCCTATACTTTGTGTGACTCCTTTTTAATTTGTTTTATATATTCCCCTTAATACAATCAATACAGTAGTCTAAGTCAGAGAAGTCTAATAGATGGAGTATCTCTTCCTTAATGTGACGTTCCATTCCCCCTTTCGAAATGTGACCTAAACAACAGTGCCACAATTTCGATGAAGTCTCATCACCTAAACTTCTCTTTCGCTTATTGGTGGCATCGCACACATTCGTTGACACATGAAATCAGAGAGAGAAAGCATATAGAGTTTATCTCGTCGAGTCGCGAGACCAATATTATTAGAATTAAAGCTTACAATGCATCTATTATTCCCAAACATACAAATAAATCCATCATCATCTAATAGAGAAACTGAAATAAGGTTCATCCTCATGGTAGGAACATAAACAACATTATTTAAATGAAGGGTGGAGCTACTATCTAATGCTTATGGTAGTGTGCCAACGGCTTCAACTTTAGACTCCCTTCCATTTGCAACTCTAATGCTTCGCTCCCCCTTTCTTAGTGTCCTCACGGTAAGTAATCCCTGCAATGAATTAGAAACATGCACAGTGGCGCCAGAATCAATCCACCAGGTATTAGGGGAAAAATCAGTATAAAGAGTTTCATCAACAGTAGAAATTATGTCGTTACCCTTCTTAGCGAGCCACTTCATGAAGCCCACACAATCCTTCTGAATGTGCCCACAGTTTTTGCAGAAGCGACAGATAGGCCCATCAGAAGAAGCAGAGTTAGGTGCAGCAGGGGCCTTCTCCTTAGGTTTTGATTTGCTTGATTCAGCCTTGGGAGAGAAATACAGCTTCTTTTTAGGCTTAGAATCTCCTTGGAATTTTCTTTTGCCATGACCAACATTGTAAACATGGTCATTCCTTTCGGCCTTTATCCTCTCCTCCTCTTGGACACACATGGCGATCAACTCGCTCATGATCCACTGTTCCTTCTGAGTGTTGTATTTAATCTTAAAAGCATTATACTCAGAAGGAAGGGATGTCATAATGAAATGTACCAAGAAGCCATCAGAAATAGCCATGTCCATGCCCTTAAGCTTAGCAACCATATCTATCGTCATTATGATATGTTCACGAACGCAGCTAGAGCCATCATACTTAGTGGTGAGCATTTTCATAATTAAAGTATTGGCATATACTTTTGAGGAGCCTTTGAATTGCTCCTCGACTGAGGCCAAGTACTGCTTAGCATTGTTAGATTCAGGGATTGCTCCCCTTATCCCAACATAAATTGTGCTCTTCATGATCATTAGAGACATACGGTTGGACCAATCCCACTTTTCCGATGTTAAATCATAGAGTTTCTTTTTCTCAGTGAAACTCATCATGAACGGAATGAGCTATGGGAGCGTCCTCACGTAATGTATAGTGCAAATCCATGACTCCAAGGACAATCAAAATTCTCTCCTTCCAATAGGGAAAATTTATCCCAGTCAGATGCTCAATGCCGTTCAAGTAAGCGGCAACATTAGTGTTGTTCATGGCTGAATCAAAATAAAATATAATTAGTAAACATTAGAGAAAATAAATATCTTGCATGAAAATTAACAGTTCTAACTCGCATCACCGTTGGGCAGAAACGAAAAAGAACTAAATTATCTTATAGGTGACACATGTTCATAAACAACGTTGGTCAGTATATGATCATGGCCATGACATAATTCCAATTTTTAACGTTAAATAATAATCTCTAACCAAAACTTTTCGTTGGTTCCATTTTAATTAGAGATAATTCTAAGAAATAAACAACATGTGAAATTAATTACCACATTAATTAATTTGCCCACTAAATTAATCATAAAATTAATCAAAATATTAATGCCCAGGAAGTAGAAATTAAACAGTACTTATTACTGAATTTAAAAAGGACTGAATGAATAAAAAAAGGCTAAATAAGCAAAAAGGCTTAAAGCAAATAGACCCTGGCCAAAACACATGCGGCCCAGCCGGCACATAGCGCGGCCCCACCGAAGACAGCGGCCCAAACTGAGTGCACCCCATGCGCACAAGACCACAGCCGTCGATCGAAAATGGACGACTCAGATGATGCGTGATTGAAACAAAACGCGCAGCCGAACCCTAACCCTAATCCATTACACTTCCCCGCTCCGAAAAATCTGCTGCGCAGCAACTGAGTGAGCGGAGAGGCACGATGGCGACTTCTTGAAGACTTGGGAAACTACTGAGTTGATTGTTAGCTATCACTGTTGCTCCGGAATTTGCGGTTGCAGTGCTCATAATAATTCGATCGATAGAGTTTCCAAAAATATAAAAGTCAAGCTGATCAGTAGAACTAGTGTAAACTCAAAAATCAGGTTTAACATTTGCTTTCAAATGTTCATGTTCCAATACTCTCTACTGGGTCACTGGAAAGTGGAAATCACTAACAACTCCATAACTACATCCAAATTTGCACACTGACAAAGAGCCATACTGATTCAATCTCAAATTTTCTTAAGCTACCATGAGAAATCTTCATTCAGCAACTCAGAATATATTTTAAAATTAAAATTCCCATTCCAATTCAAAAAGTTTGGCACAAATTTCACGTTACCGGAGCAGCAGAGCTTACGGCCAACGGGTGTCACGGGCGGCCGGGCGGGCCGACTACCAAGGACCAGACGGCGGGGCCACAGGGGGCTGGGGGCGGCGACTGGCGGGCGGTGTCGAGGGTAGGAGTGGGCTGAGCGGTGGCTGACCGTGCCACTGTCGCCCGTCGGTCGGTAGGCCGGATTTGCGGATTGCGGGCGAGCCGTGAGTAGTAGCTGAGAAGCGGAAGGGGCTGCGGGCGGGGTTGAGGGCGGCGACCGGCGACGGCGCGAGCTCGGATCGCAAGATCAGGCAGGAGGACTGCGGCCTGCAGAGAGCGGCGGCGTGAGTGCGTCCGTACGTGACCTGCTGACCTCGTCGTGTTTGGCTGTGCCCTGGCCCCTGGTCAATCAAAGGTGCAAAGTTGGGCTAGCTAGACGCCTCGGGCCCAAATAGAAATTAAACAGTGTTGTCCACTGTTATTTGGTCTAGGCCTCGAGCCCAGGCCCCATTGGCCAGAGGCGCAGCTCAGCCCTAGCGTGTGGGGATTGTGCACTCAGCAACTCTAAACTGTACGACGGCCTTGCAAAATGAAAAGGAAGGCACTTATTTTCATTTATTTAATTTTGTCGAAGGTTAGAAATTGACAATAAATTTATAACTTCGGGTACCTTCGGGTTAGCAAAGTGACGAATACTTATAACAGGGGTACCCCAACGGCCCAAGGTGACCAGCCGGCGGCCTCAAGCACAGCCGAGCCCAACAGCCGCTTCACCCCACTCACCGATCGGGCACCGCAAGGCCACACGGACTTCCTTCCCGACCGATCGAGGAATGTCTCCGACCGAGCTAAGCTCCCGACCTCCTCAACGAGACGGCCCCCGGCTCGACCCGCAGGCTCCCGACCCTCGCAGCAGTCGGAATCCCGACCGATCGTGCCAAGACCACCGCCAAGGGCCGCGTGTCGGGCCTCTATCGACAACCGCCACGCACTTACGAACGGGTCAATCAAAGTGACTATACAAGGGCAGTGGCTCCTTCCCGGAGGGTTTAAATGATCGACCAAGTCATGCTCCCGATCCCATCACCCGATCGCATACAAAGACGAAGACACGCCTCTCCGAGGCAACACCCACGCCAGCGCAGCAACGCCAACACCCGTAAGGTTCGCAGAGGCGTGTACGCCGCTTCCGGAAATACCTAATCGCCTCGACCGACTAAGCTACCGACCCAAGATGGGCAAGACCGAGCGATGATCGGTCGGAACGAAGGACCGAAGCTCCTAGAGTAAGTCGCCTCGCCCTCTCCCACTTCGATGTAACCCCCCTTCCTTTCGTATAAAAGGAGGCAGGAACTCCCGTAGAAAGCAGAGAGGAGAGAACGCCATCAAACCCATCTCGCTAAGTCATTGGCACTCTCGCTTGTAAACTTTGTGCAGTCATCTGTACTAAAGAGAATACAACACCACCACACGAACTGGAGTAGGGATCTTCGGCCCGAACCAGTATACATCTTGGACTTCTGAGTCTAACCATTCAGGGAGTGGAACGCGCGACCCCTTAGACTTACAAATTTACTTACCGGTGCTCGAAATGCCAACACAAAGTCAAGCATGAAAATAGCTGCACACGATGTATACAAGTTCTGACCTCCGACTGGAGTAACACCCTACTTTCTGTGCGGATGATATATGTATATGGTGGATCAAGAACAAAGAAAATTGTCTAGCTCTAGTTATAATGAAGATTGGATCTAGGCAATGGCTAAACTATGGCTGGAGGTTGACAAAGCGTGGGTCATCGGCTTCTGGTTGCTCTACGTCTTGCAAAAGCTCTAAAAAGTCTTCTTTTCTTCTGGTCTGGAAGTCTTGTCTTGAGGACCCCTACCCCCAGCCTTATATAGTCGGGGTAGCCCGGCCTCAGGTTGAGTTGTAGTCGGTTTGGAATACCAGATTGTAGCCGATGAGGAGTCCATCGTCGTGTGATCTTCGCAGCATATCAAAACTTCCATGGATACCAGGTGTACTCGAGTCGGCCTCCTCGTAACAGGAAGCGATCAAGTCTTTCCTAGTATAGAAATATCCCCTCCGCGCATATCTTATCCCGTAGAGTCGGGCCCGTGATATCCGGAGTTTCTATACGTCGATAGGAAAAATCCTTCGCGTATCTTGCACGTGGTCATACCCCATATTTAGATATTCGACAGTAGCCCCTAAACTCTGCCCAGTAGAGGGTCCGTTCAACCGCTTAGTCGATTACTGCCAAGCCCTGGCTTGGTCGAGTAACAGCTTACCTGCCTGTGGTCGAACGGTTCGAGTAGATTGAGAATCGCTAAGCATCGAGTAGGGACGTGCTAGGTCGAGCGCCCTACGATCAGCCCATCTCGAGTCCTTAGGGTAGCCACAAGTTACTTGATGTTGACCTATCGACTTGACTCTGAGCAAAGTTGGAAAAAATTCAAAAGATCTAAACGCTGGGAAGTTGAGCATTTATTGCTCTCGTCTGCAATGCCAAGATTGGTGCAGTGCCATCATTCCACCTTTCGCGCCGATCGAAGCGTCATGCCACGTGGAATGAACCGTTCGCCTAGAGAGAAGATTTTGGCCTATAAATTCCCAGATCTGGAACTGTAGCCATTCTCCTCCCTTTTGCCTCTAGTCTTACTCTTGAAGCATCCGTCACACCCCTTAAACCCTAGCGCTGCCATATTCAAAGAATCTGTCCCACATTTTCCTCAATGGCATCCAACTCTTCAACCAACGCCAGAATTGCTTCGCCGTTGCAGAAGAGACTCGAGACGGCCGAAGCGGTCTTCGAGGATGAGGCCCTCGAGAGGGTGTGGCAGAAATCGATGACGATGGAGAAGCGTCTTATCGAGCTAGAGAAAGATGGCTTCATTCCTCCACGGGATTTCTTCCACTGGAGGCTGTCACAAGGTGAGCTGTATCCCACCCCCGAGAATGAGGATGAGACCGTTGTGTATATGAAACTTGTGTAGTTAATATATACTCATGATAATTTAAAGTCAATTTAAATTAAGATTGCTTTATATTTTATCCTATTCTTTTATGAGTACACTATAATTACACAAGTTTTTATATACTCAGGATGTATTTCTAAGTAATGATTATTAATTTATTTGGCAATATAAAAGTGATCAATACTATTGAAACTTCAAGATAAAACATGAACTCTCCCTAAAGGTGTGCATACATGTATATATAGAGTTAAAAACAAAATGCACATCATAAGATTAAAACAATGGTGGGGTTCACCTTTTATCTTAAATATGAGGAATGTACCTAGAAATAATAAAGTTGCATTGGATATATGCCTTTTGGATTTCCATTTTTCTTTTTCATGAGACTAATAAAAAAATATACTCTATAAACACGTTAGTCTCTTATTTAGATTTATCAATAAAATCATAACATATTTGATATCAAAGAATGCAACAATATATATACTACGTGTTATCGAATGTATACCTTTGATAATTTCACCCTTTCTTCCAAAAGAGACTAATTAAGATAAGCTCAAACATAATGTTAGTCTCACAATAATTAGATTTATCATTAAATAGTGATTAATCATTAATTACCAAAACCAATCACCAAAATCAAAGGGAGCTTGAACTTACAGTAGCCACCGCTGATGCCATGTCCGCCACGCCCAGAAGCCTGCCCTGCCGCCACGTCGAGCTCAACTTGCCGCCACACCCCTGAAGGGGGAGGGGTCGATCGGGCAAGGGGAGGCGGTCGGAAGGGGACAGTGGAGGTGGTGGCCATGGCGGTGGTGACAAAGGGGGAGGAGATCAGGGAGAGCCAGAGGGGAGGAAACTGGCGGAGGCCGAGCGACAGAGAGGGAGGAGATCGAGGGGAGCGGCATGGGCCAAGTGACGGAGAGCGAGGAGATCGAGGGGAGCCGGAGAGGAAGAAGTCGGTGGGGAGCCTAGGGTGAGGAGGCGAGGGCATGGGGGCGTTGGGGGCGGCAATTCGGCGAAGGCCGAAGGGCAGCCGAGGTCTCCCCTGAACTTAGGGTTTTGTTTTTTAATATATATCTAAAAGTGGGGTCCACATATTATAGGATACCCATCGGATACCATTGGTAGAAATTGACACTCACACCCATTTTATGATCTTATCGGGTACCTAAACCCGAAAACTCATGAGTCTAAAGTGCTACCTGTGCCCGCCCTTATCGGGTCGGGTAACCACGGGTAACTAAACCCATGGGTAAAACTATCATCCCTATCTGGGTCTCCGTGTTAGTGTGAAGTTTATGTAGAGAACTCGTGCAAGTAATTGTGGAAAAGGGTACGCATCTGATGCTTTCATGTGGCTCTCGTCGTCATTCTTTTTTCTCAAACAACTAGTGTAGGCCCTGTCTGGGGGCTTAAAGCTAGCTTCAGTTTTTGAAAAACCAGTAAGCCCCCCAAACAGCTCAGCTTTTAAGCGGTTTTTGACATAAGCCAAAAGCCATATATAGCTAACAAAAGCCGTAAGCTGAAAGCTAGGCTGGATTTGCTTTTACAGCTTATTACTGAGGGAAATTAGCTATTTATTAAATGGTCTCTTATAAAAAGTTACAACTGCTTTTCAGCTCAGAAAGCCTAAAAGCAGCTTCTTGGAAAACATATAGCTCCCCATACATGCCCGTAGTGGGACCCTTCAGATATTAACCTTGTGGACCAATTGATGAACGACAGGTGTCCCACTTGACCGTTTCATTAATTTTTAATCACCTAACCGAACGATTTAACGGAGGTAAAAAGGTTACGTGCAAATAAAGGTGGGCATCGTGCTATGTCGCACGGCACAGGCTTGTTGGGTCACGTGTCTAAACCGTGTCGTGCTGCCACGACTCGGCCGGTCCACCATGCCTTGCCGTGCCGTGCCGGTTCACTTTCGTCATGCCCAGTCACGACCAATTGGCAATTCATGTTGGCTCAAGCTCAGGCCATTTACACTATTACGATGAGAGGAAATGAGCTGGAGACGTACGGAGCTGAGGCAGTGAACAGTGGACACAAATATTGAGGGAAAAGAAACTAAACTTTAGTTATTTTTGAATAGGTACAAAGTTACTGTCTGGTTAAAAACCTTACACCTAGTGTGGTCTATCCCAATGTAGAGCGGCTCAATGCGTGTGTTCGGTGTTAGTGAGCATGTACTTTTTAATCCCCATTCTCCACCTTTTAGTATCTCCGTTGTCTCCCTTTTCTCCGCATGCGAGGACCGCAAAAAGAGTCGATCGTAGGACGAGTCATAACATGACGCAATATCGCGACAGAGCAGCGCACTGCCATGTGTCGTGCCTACTTCGGACCCATCGGGCCTGTTTCGTGCCGTGCCAGTCCAAGCACGGTCCATGCTGGCGAGTCGTGTCGTGTCGTGCCACCCATCGTCCCCGACCGTGAGGCCTGGCACGGCCTTGTCATTTGTGCCGTGCCGATCCAATCCGTGCGCGTGTCGTACCGTGCCGTGCTTCAGCCGTGCCATGTCACAGACCGATCCAAAAAAGCACAGCTCAATGCCTAGGTCGACGTGCAACCGGAGAGATTGGATATCACTTATCCTATATTTTATTAAGTATATTTTAGCTGAAGTCAAATTGATAATATTGGACACATTTTTTTCTATCCATAATCACTCCTCCAAACCTTCGGTTCATCGATCGGATATTCGTTCTATTTGCACCCTCCATACAAGACATTAGGCAATAGGGTACAATCAGAACGGATACAAGCCAATATAGCTCCTCTCATATTCTATTTCATTTATTTTTTTTAAGTTATAGTTAGGCACGGGTAATACCGAACATCTATTTCTTCATCTTCGTTCTCATATTCTATTTCATTTTTTTGTAAGTTATAGTTAGGCACGGATAATACCGAACATCTATTTCTTCATCTTCGTATTCGCTGGCTTGCGGTTGGTTGGTTGAACATAAATATGTGGTCGATCTGCGCTCCACGTCCCGGTGAAGAGTATTATTCATCAATAGGATCATGGACACAACCACACAGGTAGGCGGCAGTGAGTACGGAAGGTTCGAGGGAACAAGGATATTCATTGTGGCCATATAGTAAAATTTTGGTAAGATAGTATTATCTCTTATTTTATACTAACCATATCTTTATCAAAGATAAAGTAACGATGGATCAACTAATCTTATTTTTCAAACCAAACAAATAAGTTAGTTCATAACTAGATCTGATTGTCCGTTCAACGCTCCATCCTCAAACCAAACCCCCACGAGTGGGCAGGTACTATACCAATACGTCTATACATAGCAAGGAATAGCTTACCACAAGAAGAGAAATATACACTAACCCTGCATGGCTACATGACAGCACCACTGTCGTGAGTTGCCCTCTTCTTATACACATAAACACGCGAAACAAACACGAACGCGACCAGCTCCACCGCGCAGAGCCCGGCGAGCAGCCAGTAGAAGTAGTCGAGGTGCGCTCGGTTCAGGTTGTTGGAGAACCAGCTCGCGCCGCTCTTCTTGGTCGCGCCGTCAATGGCGGATATGATGAAGCTGCTGAAGAAGTGCCCCACCCCGAAGATGCTCAGGAAGAAGGCGAGCCCGAGGCTGCGCAGAGCGTCGGGGACCTGGTCGTAGAAGAACTCCTGCAGCCCGATCATGGCGAACACGTCGGACAGCCCGAAGAGGACGTACTGCGGCACCATCCACCACAGGCTCATCGGCAGCGACGCCTTGGGCTGGTCCACAAGGCCGGCGTCCCTCGCGACGCCGAGCCGCTTCATCTCCACCAGAGCGGCCACGACCATGGCGACTAGCGCGAGGACGAGCCCCGTGCCGATCCTCTGCAGCATGGTGATGCCCGAGGAGTGGCGCGTGAACCGCCGCGCGACGGGCACAAAGGCACGGTCGTACACCGGGATGAAGGTGATGATGGTTACGCTGATGAACGTCTGCAGCGCCGCCGGCGGCACGCGGAACGTCGAGCCGATCCGCCGGTCCAGCGTCGCGGCCTGCTTGGTGAAGAACGTCGACGACTGGGAGAAAATGACGGCGTAGATGATGCAAGTCGCCCAGATGGGGAACAGACGCAGCACGCCTTTCACTTCTTCGCGGTAGTCGGAACTCATGTCAGCGTCCTCGCCTGCGAGAGCACTGCCAAGATCAAACACACTGTAAGACTGACAGAGCATCAGCAAAAACATGCAGCAACATACGACGAGATCGGGAGAACATACTTGTCATACTCGCTCGATTTGGAGCCTTTGATTAGCGCAAGGAACGCTCTCGCGAGGCGAGCAAAGGGGCTCGACTGGGTGGAAGTGTAGTACCGGTAGTTCCGCGTCCCGAGCAAGAACATGATGAGAGCGAACACCATGACGAGGCACGGGATGCCGAAGCCGAGGCCCCAGCCGATGTTGTCCTGGATGTAGCTGGACACCATCGTCGTGGCGGCGGTGCCGGAGCACATGCCGAAGTACCACCAGTTGAAGAAGGAGCTCCTCGAGACGGACTCCTTGGGGTCGTGCTGGTCGAACTGGTCCGCGCCGAATGCCTGGGCGCACGGCTTGTGGCCGGCCTCGGCGAGCGCCACCAGGTACAGGGAGACGTAGAAGATGCCCACTTGGACTGGGGAAGGAGTGCAAGCGAGTGACTTGGAGGTGTAGCTGCTGCAGCCGTCGGAGTGGAAGACCGGAAGCGCCGAGGAGAGGGTTAACATGCCCATGCTCTGAAAGTGATACGAGCAGTAGCCCAACGTAAGCCACTAGTACTAATTGGAAATTGCTTTTGGAGCGAAATGAACAGACTACAGTCACAATGTTCTTAACAATACCGATCCCATAGTAGCGCCACTGGAATATTAGCGATCGTGAAATAGGATAGCTCATGAATTAGCGCAATTAGCCAACACGCCCATCAGTTTTTCTCACCGACATTTGCCCATTTTCCATTCTATAACTTCTGCAGATAATCAACCATATTAAGCTCCATGTTCTTATCTTTTCCTTATCATGATCAATTCTCAAGCTCCTAATTATAAACTCGCTTTTCTTGTACCTATACCCGAAGCAGGCAGATTTTTGCTTTGCCCTTGTCGGCCTCCATCCCAATTCACATTACAATCTCACATTTTTAGTACTACGCCAACAGGAAAAGCTCTCGACGACACATAAATCACCCGGGTCCCGGTTTTAAGATAAAAAAAAATGATCCAGTTTTGCATGACCCTCGGAATCCCCAAGACGAGGCGAAGTGGACGCACTTTTGTGTCGAAAGTGCGGCGCGGTCTCGCCCAAATAGGTGGTGAGAAGAGCTTAGATCGCGCGGACGAAAAGGGGGTCATGCACGCACTTCTCTTTCCGCCAAAAGGAGAAGAGGCGGGTCAGGACTCAGCAGCGAGCGGGGAGTGGGAGGGTGAGGAACTGACCACGACGAAGAGCAGGGAGGCGAGCACGATGGTGCGGTACCTCCCGAGCCAGGCGTCGGCGACGCACGCCACCAGCAGAGGCAGCATCGTGGCCACCCCGCTCCACGCGTTGATCGCCGCCGCCGCGCCCGCCGTCGACTCCCCCAGCGGCCCCGTCAGGTAGCTGATCAGGTTCGCCGACACCCCGTGGTACGCGAACCTCTCCGCTATCTCCACCCCTTAAATTTCAACACAGACCACAATAATTAAAGCCATCTCTCGATTATTCGTCAACTTCACCTCGCTATATATGCATAATCTGCTGTATTTAGATCGTGCGCGTCGTCCAACGATCGAGGGAGGCTGTACCGAGGACAAACATGGCTGCGGACCAGCGGCCGGTGGAGGAGCGCGACGCGGGGCGGCCGCGGAAGTCCAGCGCTCCGGGGACGGCGCCGTCGGGCCGGGGCAGGAGGAGGGCGTGGATATCCATTCCTGCTCCTGCGCTCGCGTGTGCGGTGAACTGGACTGGAACAAGATGATGGGGGCGGGCTGGCAGCGATCGTCATATACTGGGATGCTGGGGCAGAGGATCGGACCAGTTCGCAAGGCGCCAGACGACTTTCAGACAATGAGGTACGACGCGACGACGAGCGCCGGTTTTCTTTATTTTCCATCAAGAAATGGCTTCTTTTTTCCGGCAATTTGCTTAGCAGTAAACTTCACTACTTTACAGTTTACATAGATGCTTACACATCATGATGTTGCTCATGACATTGCGTGTGAACCTTTTAGCCTATTTGGTTCCTCTCACGTTTCTTTTCATCTTTAGCCTTCCTCTAAACATAATTACAAATCTCGGTTAAGAAGCACCAACATGCGACACGTATTACCTATGATAGATCATCGGCACCAAAGCATCTCCCGTCAGAGCAGCAAATCTACAGAGCCCATCACAGTACATGACCTACCGTGGTACTTATGCTCGACAGGTATATGCCACGCTCGTCGGGTGAACGAAGCCGCTGTGGTGCCAACGAGCTGCTGCGGTAGGGGACGCTGTTGGTGATATGTGTCTTCTATCGGTACTTTCAAATGAAGAAGCCTAGATTAGCCGTTCTTTTCGGAAGTGGACAATACACCTATGCTTCCATAGCGTGCATGCACTGGCGCGCAACAAATTAGATGAGTCTGCCGCAACAGGCAGCGCACGGGCGGACGCGCGATCCGAATCATGCGGCTCTGCTGACGACGAGCGATCTGGCCTAGTAGCCCATGATGATGCGAATGCAGAGTCGGGGAATCACGGCACTCATCGGGATGGTCTTTTATGAGATAAGAGGAGACAGGCAGCAGTATCGTATGGTGAGAAGCGACCTGACCTGACCTGGACTTTGTTGCGAGCCCGTTTGGCCGGTTGCGCCGGGCGGAATCGCGTGGGGCTCCCGGATTGCTACGGGATTTCTTGTGAAAGATGTTAACGATTCGAGCTTCTATACTCCGTATTTTGGTTTGGATATTTAGCGCGACATTGTTGGGTCTGAAAAGGATGGTGTCCAGACACACCAGTAGTCGGTACATGCGACAAGGAAATTGGTGTATTTTTCATCCTTGGAGTCTTGGACAAGTGAATCTACACGACAACATGAAGTGGATGATTTCGTTGCGAGCTTTCTTATGCCTGTTTAACAGCATAGGTCGCTGTTCATTGTTCGCGAAATTGACGGGCAGCATAGGCGCATGGCTGGTTCTAGGTCCAGAAAAGAATCTACGATTAATTTGGGATAAGGTACTGTTGGACTGTTGGTATTTCCTATTCGTATCTAGGGTCCAAATTCCAATTCCATAGTGATGCCTCTTTGATTAGCCTACTACTACATACGAAGAAAAGACTGGCAGGAACGAGCAGTGACTGCTCTCAATCGAGCTACACTGATCCGGCGAACCCCCGCCTGCACAGCAAATCCCAAGCGTGTGCCGGCAGCCGGGGAGCGCACGCCCGCACGCGTCGGTCGCAGTGTTCGGACGCGCTAGGCGCGTGTCTTACCTGCCCAAAGCGGAACAGCGTCCTCCGTGCACGGGCTCGCGCGCCACCTCGGACACGTTCTTTGCTCACCCACTGACCTACCTGCTCGCTCAACGAACAAATTAGCCCGTACTTGCTGGAGCAGTAGTAGTTGCAATCTGTTCTTTCTCGGTGAAACAAGCTGCAGTTATTTTTCCTGGCCTCTCCGGTTCTCCGCTAGTTGCATTGCATGTATACAGGGTTGGTTATCTCTCTTCATGTAACAAGTGCAATTATTTTGTGCCGCCCAGTTGCATGATTAGCTTTTGGTTAGCTGTCGTTGTGTCCAGCCATTCCTGTGGCTTTGGATAGAGCATTTGACCGCGACAGGCATCGGATTAATCGTAACTTATACTGGTAGGCATATTTGCTCTGTAAACAAGCCGCAAGCACAACCACAGCAGCTTGATCATCAAGTTGCCCGTACGGGTGATTGGCCTGATGACATGGCATGCGATGTGACGCACGGAAAAAGAACACAAGGACGTAAAAGCTTTGTAAGAGCATCTCCAACCCAAAGCCCTATATTTCACCCCTAAATCACCTATTTAGGGGTGATATAAAAATAGAGGCATCTTATATTAAATTTGTCTCCAACCACTATTCCTATTACTCACCCCTATTATTTATTAAAATATTATTATTACTTTGCATTCATGAATTAATATTTTAATATCAATTATGGTTTTAAATGGCTACGCGTTTTTTATGGTACCATGAGCTAGTAGTGTGAACTAGTATTATACAACGTACTATGAAAGTGAAAGATACAACATCAAAGAGAGACAAGACCTCCTACATAAAGCTCCCCACTCAAAGCAACAGTGCACGGCCCAAAAACAGAGAAGTTTGAAAGGAGAGCTAGAGATCACGAGCACTCTAAAATTACTATTGATGAGTCACTGGACTGTTCAAATAAAATACAGTTCTTATATCATAGTTTATTATTGTCTAGAAGGTTCTATTATTACGCTACAAAACTGTAAACCATAAATATCACATGAAAAATGTTATATGAAGAATCACAAAGACTAATGGAGACCAAATATATCAACTATATTCATGGTACAAGTGAACATCTAATTGTGTTGTGATTAAAAAAATTATTTAAAAAATAATAGGAGAGGGAGGAAGCCCCATGTATGGGTTCTAGAAGGTCTCCCTAGAATAGGGGCATCTAATAGTGGATAGGTTGAAGATCTATTTTTTTTATTGTCCTTAAATTTTAGGATAAGGAGAGATATAAGGGTTGGATTGAAATTGCTCAAACTTTGTAATGCCGCGCAACGTTTCAAGACAGTTCTGCACCACTGCATGCGCATGCTGCTTCTCATGCCATCCCCCGGCGCAATAGCGATGACCCTCGCCTCGCGGAACCGGTGGACGGAGGGTGCACGGGGGCGGCACAGCGCGGCGTACGTACGCACGTTGCCCTTATGGGGAGCAGGGCTAACATGACATTTACCGCGGCAAGCACTAGTACTGCATGTGCCGCTCTAGCTGGCTGTGCGCTCGGCTGTGTTGCACGAGTTGTAGCTATCAAGCCCGCTCGCCCGCGCCCGCGCGCGCTGCGTAGCTGCAGCCTGCTCGGTACGGGCCCGACGTTGTCGATCGGGGGCGTGGAAGCGAGCGGGCGGGACGCGCGTCCTCTTGCCCTGAGCTGCACAAGCGAACGCATGCGGACGCTGGCTGCGCGCGTCGCGCTCGGCTGTGTTGCACGAGTATCACATTCACACGTAAATTACGCACAACATATCACATTGAAAGAACATGAACACTTTGTTACAACAAACACATATCACATTCGTTAACAAAATAGAACGTAAACATGCTTAACCATAAGTACACATGCAATCGCATTCGGATATGTAATATTGTTCACATCCGTCTAGTAGGAGCTTTGGGATCTCTAAACCGTCAGTCCTCCGACAAGCATTCTATCGATCTTGTTTCTTGTAAAAGAACCGATTGTGACGAGGGTGTGCTATTTCTCATTTGTCCACCCTCCCAAAAATAGCACATGAGTACGAAGGAAGTTCATCAAGAATGAAAGTGTTCAAAAATCAAATGCAAGACTCATTACCATAATAACTCTAGGATAAACTTAGCACACGTGAGAGTATAATAGTTATACAGAGAATATCGATTCTCAAGCAAATCAAAATAACACATATCTAACAAAATCTCTCAAAAAAGGTGCAAATTAAGCGAGAGAAACAGAAGTTGGATAGGCGGTACACAACAACAAAGTTCATCAAATTTAAGTTATGTTACATACAAATTTATCACAACAAATATGGCATCCGAATTTAGAGTCTGATATTCCACACAATATTAGTACTCACCGTTTATAACAAATAGTGGCATCAGCAAGAATAGTCACATGTCATATGTCGTCCTTTATAACAGCATGAAGTTAGCTCACCGCATTAGTTGCCTTCAAAGAAGAATTAAGGTGTCTTGCAAGTATTGCACAGTGGCTATTGTTGAATCCAGATGCATTTGGTAAATGAAAAGCATGTTCAAAGCTTCATATACAATTGCACACGAAATAAGTGACAATTGACAATGAATCGCTGAAATCTATCCGGTCTCCACAAAGACAATTGCTAAGACAAAGGTCCAAAGCAAACTATGTCGATCATATTAAGTCCATAGCAACCATATTTTGAGCATCCAATCGCACGATCATCCATTTGGACAATTGGACTATCTAGCGATATGCATAACACATTATCCCAATAAGCAATATTAAATTACAGATGGCGATAATTATATGTTGCGGTGGAGAGAACCAACAGATATCCATCGACATCGGTATCTAGCTTGCATGTTGCTCGATCTTCATGTTTCAAAGACCTCCATGCAAGTAAGTTTAGACCATCAAATTTGTCAAGCCCCCATTTCTCCTTCAATAGCTCGCCCGCGCCCGCGCGCGCTGCGTAGCTGCGGCCTGCTCGGTACGGGCCCGACGTTGTCGATCGGGGGCGTGGAAGCGAGCGGGCGGGACGCGCGTCCTCTTGCCCTGAGCTGCACAAGCGAACGCAGGCGGACGGAACGCAGGCGTACGGTGAGCGGCGCGTGCGATAGCACGTTACGTACGCGCGGCGTGTCAAGTCGGACTGTCGGAGGCCCCCGCCGGTGGTGCGCGCGCGTCGTTGGACGTGGCTCGTGATCGCAGTCACCCGACGTGGGACGCGCTTGCGTCTGCGTATGGGCGCAAGTAAACTGTAGGCCTGTTGAAATATATTAATTAAAAAAATTCCTTAGCTTTTTAACTGTACACTTGAATGCTGTTCATTTGGAAGTCACAAGACTCACAGGTCACAGCAACTCAAGACGGACACTTTGCTAGTTGATCAGACTTGGTACAAAACATGTAGGTCGCAGGTTCAAAGCCCTATTGACCATATTTTTTGTGCAATTACATACTGATGTCGTAGAAGAGCTAACTCATCTGGGGCCTCATCGTCAATACATCTTTCACTTTTTTTTTCTTTCTTTCTTTTTTTTGAAAACATTCTTTCTTTCATGGATCTTGAACTATATGCAATTATGCATGGAAGTCAGCATTCAAATTAATCTCTAGTATTTCATTTTGAACTTTATGCATGCAAGGTGATGCAAAATTAGGCCAAGCATGCTATACACACGCACATATAGCACACACCATGCTATACACTCCGTGGTGCTCGTCGCCATGCAGACCAATGCCCTTTCATGATGTTTCGTTGGGTTTATGACTAATTTTCATTAGGTTTTATAGTGTTTCATGATGTTTCACATATAAGTTTCATAATGTTTCACATATAAGTTTCGTTGATTTTATAGTGTTCTATCAGCATAATTTAGTTTTCTTAGCTCTTAATAGCTTTCACAGTTAAGTTCCAATAGATTTAATTCCGTTTTTAACTAGGTTTGATGATGAAGTTTTGCATGGTTTTTTAGATTGAAACCCATTGATTTTTTTTAGATTGAAACCCATTGATTTTTTTTGAAAATGTGTTGAAACCATATGAAACATGTGAAACTTTAGAGTTTGCCTTTTTGAAACTTCGTTGAAATTATTCTGAAACTCGTTTTTTTTAATCAAGCTGCATTTCATTTGAAACCCTTCAAAATTTATTTAAACACGCTGAAACCTTTGTGAAACTAGTTTGAAACTTTTCTGAAACCTGCATAACGTGCTCCGAAGCTTTGGGGTTAGTCTCTTGAAACTCAGTTACAGTTCTTTTGAATCTCATTTTAAATCAAGTTTCATATTTGAAACTGGACTAAACTTGTAGTTTCATATTAAAAACTCAATGAAATTTGTTGAGATGTGCTGAAACATTTATAAAACCCGTTTAGAACTCTTATGAAACCTAATGAAACCTATGAAACATGGTGAAACGTCTTGAAACCTAGTGAAACATGACTATACCATTGGAAATGGTTCCAACATTACAGTGTTGTTCCAACAGTATAGTGTTGGATAGTTGTACTCATTAATTAATACAGGATTGCTATTTCTTAGGCAACTAAATTCTTTTGCAATCTCAGTCAGTTTTTTGAACGGTTTGGATTGGTTGACGATTTGTGCGGTTGAGCAGTGGGAGCATATCAGGTTTTGGTTATGGGTTATTAATTCAGTTCGATCTGCTTACTTGTTAAGACATCGCATATTTATTGTTTTTAAATCCGTTCTGTATTATTGAAATGCGCACCAGTTACTTCGTCGAGTTTAAAGCGAAGGGAGCTCTCGCTTCAAATGTGGAGATGATTTTGTCAGCGCTGGCTGTTCGCGGCGAGTTGTGATGAAGATTCGTAGTGGTCGGTGACCGAGGTGGTATGTTTTACTCGTCACCCGTTTGTGCTCTTCCTACCAACTTTTGTGTTGTTCATTTTTTCCCGTCGAATTTTTTTATTTGTTGTGTACTTGTATGTTGATTTGGGTGATGTGTGTGTATTTCGCGGTAGATCTAACCTAGCTATTCCTTGATCTGTTTTTATTTAGTGCTAATTTTTAAGTATATTGTTCGATTTGGGTGCAGGTTTAGTTTATTGCTGATTTGTGTTAGGGAATTTTTAGTTTGTGTTCTAATGTTTCAAGTTTATGTTGATTCAGCATGACTCATTGTTGATGGGATTTGCTCGGTCTATATTTGTGTATGTTTAGAGATAGATTTTTAGCCCTCAATTTTGATGGTTTGTATGTTTTGAAGTAGGTTTTATGGTTTTTATGGTAGTAGGTTTTGATACCTGGTTTGGGCACTTGTGGTGGAGACATTAGTATGTGGCAGAAGATCTGAACTAGTCATTCCTTGATATGTTTCCATTTATTGCTAATTTGTAACTAGAGCTTTGTGTTGGGGAATTATTAGGTTGTGCTGTAATGTTTCAAGTTTGTGTTGATATTGTATGAGTCATTGTTGATAGGATTTGCTCGATCAGTGTTTGTTTATTTATTGAGATATATTTTAGCCATGGATTTTGATGGTTTGTATGTTTTTAAGTAGATTTTAGGTTTTATGGTTTTTATTGTAGTAGGTTTTTGTGCTTGGTTCCACTGGTTGTGGTGAAGCGGTTAGTCCGTGGTGGATGTTGTAGTTGGAAGTTTTAACTTGTTCTTCATGTTGGGTTATGATGTGTTTAGTATTGTTCTGTTGTTCTTTTCAGTTAATATCTTAGACATCTTATTGTTTTAGTTTTAGTTGAGTTTATAAATTAATGTGCATGAAATTTTATAGCTATTCATATTGTCTACCTTTTTGTACATTTTAATTTTGACTTTTTTTGTGTTGTAGGTGTAATTATATTTTGTGTTTGTTCTATGATTGGTTGTTTATTCGATATTATAGTTATGTTTGTAATATTAGTTGGCTGGTAGATATAGGCAACTATTTTGTACTTTTGTTCAGTTTATATGATATAGTTTTCGATGCATTTTCATAAGTTGTTGCGCTATGTTTTTCTAATAAAGATGAGTGTCTGCAGTGAGATTCTTGTGTTGACGATGATAATAATGATAATGTTTAGGAATTAGTGGATAGTTCAGTCCCTATTCGAAAGTACTTTAGGGGTATTGATATAAGGGACAATACCAAATTATTGACTGTTGTTGCTTATGGTATTAAGGGTGTTGACAAGCATATGTTGTTGCTTATGTAACTCAATTTCTTCTTGAACACAACAATTTCAAAGCTTCTTGTGTCGCTGATAGTTGCACTTATGACTATGTTGAGAGTGATCACGACACAATTTTCCTTGCTGGTATTGTGTTCAAAACCTTTGATGGAGATATCTATTGTGTGCGTGATGGAGATGTATTTGAGGATCTTCGCACTACTAGTGCACCTCACAAAAAGTCATTTGCTATTTGTTCCGCAACAAGTTGCGTTAGAGTCTAAAGAATTGTAGCTATGTTTTTTGCTTTTGTAATCGATTGGAATATTTGTTGGCTTTAGGTATGTATTTAGCAGCCTTGGTATTATGTACCATATTAAAGACTATTCATACTTTCTTGTGTATTCTATAGATTTTGTAATAATTGTGATTGAGTTGTGTTACTATGTGGTTTTAATTTATGTAATATGATGTTGTTGGTGGTGTGTTGTATTATTGTTTTTTTCTTATTCATTTCATCCATGTTGTTCAATTTGAGAATTATTCTTTTCTGTTGCATGAACCAATATTTGTGGTCTTTATTATATTAAATTTATATGTTATGATATTTAGTTCAGTGAAGATCATAGTTAGGAATTTTTTTGTGCTTGTCCCATCTTTATTCCGATATTGTTTTTCCTCTTTTTTATTTGGATTTTATGCTTTTTCATATTAGAATATGGATTGCCAACTGTTGTTTAAATGATGGTTTGGGTAGATGCAGAGTCTAAGGAAGATGATAATATAAGCCTTCGAAGTGGTGGTGATGAATAAGACTTTAAAGCTTCTAAATCGGTTGATGTTGACTCGGTCAGCGATGATGATGTAAGTAGTATTGGTTCTGGTATATTATATGTGTATTACAGGTTTTGGTTTTAGGTTTTTCATTGTTTGTATTGTGTGATTTTGTTCTCTTTTTTAGGCTGATTATTCATTGTGAGTATTGTTTTGCAGTCCAAATCTTCATATGATGAATGTTTAGATGTTGAAGTTTTCTTGAACAATTTGAAGAAACGAGTATGACAATGTCATTTTTATCTTGTTTATATATATATATATATAATTTTCTTACTTTGATTTCTTATCAATTTTCTTGTCTTTATTTTTATGCAGTTCATTAAGCCTTATAAAAGGAAGTCTGTTCAGATAAATTCTTCAAAGGTTAAGAGGAAGGTTTGTTCTATTCTTTTCTCTCTTTTTTCCTTGGGGATGGTTTTGTTGTGGTTATGGTTTTTCTTTTCATTTATAGTTGTTTTGTTTTTTGGTCTATAAAAAGCTAAGTGTACTAAAGCTAAGGTTCATATTGCTGTCAAGTAGGCTTCTAGTAGGTGCAATATTTCTTATCTACACGGTATCATCAAAGAGTTGAAGGAGGAGAAACATGTTATTAAGCGGTATGGTTTTGGATCTCTCATTGAGTTTGATTGTTCATTTGTTCCTAGAGTATTTATTCAATGGATCACTGACTGTATAAATAAAAGGAGTTCTGACATTATTTTTCATGATAATGTCGTCCCTATTAGTGCTGAGTCTATTCATATGGTATTAGGAATTCCCATTGATAGTAAGGAGATAAAATTTGAAAGTGATGGTACCAAAGAGAACTTTCTTCAGTCTGTTGGCCGCTCAACTCTGCCAACAATTAAATTATTCGAAAAAATACTTTTGAAAGGAACCTTAGCAACGGTGATTTGATTAGGTGTTTATTGGTTATAGCTCCGTCAAGCTTTTGTTGTCTAAATTCAAGCACTTATCCAAGCCTAAAGTACATTGTTTCTTGATTGATGTTATTGAAGCTAAGTTGTGAGGATTGGTCGAAGTCTGTATATGAATGGTTGGTAAGCTCTATTCACAAGTACAAGAAAGACAAGAAGAAGTCGTCTAGCTAAAATATGATCCTTGGTGGTTACATATATTTTCTTCCTGTAAGTATGGTAGTAACACGTTTTTATTGTTTTTTCATTTGTATTGCATTATATTAGTTTTCGTTGTAAGGTGGTTGTGTACTAATTTTGATTCATGATTTCTACATTTTTTAGGTGTATTATTTGGATTTCCTTGATTATGGCCTTTTTTATGCTCCAACTGGATTTCCTATAATACGTTCTTGGAAGGATAAGATGGTGAAAGATTATGCAAATCATGACTCTGGTAGAAAAAATTGTTTCATATTGTGTCCTATAAGTTTTATGCTTGTTGAAGTATTTTTTTTATATTGTTGTTATGTAAATTTGTACACAAAAAATTGCATTTAATTGTTATTAGTGTTGCTCTATTTTCTTGTTTGTAATTTGAGTATGGCATATATGTGCGGTTTTTATATTTGCTATTTTGTTCTTGTGTGACTATGTTTTTAAGGTTGTTTTGTTCTTTGTACTTAATTTCTATGTAAGGGTTTTCTTTCTTGTTTTTGTTAATTTTGTAGTAGATATTTTAGTTTGCCCTGGATTTTCAGGTAAAATATTTATCTTATTCATGTTATGGGTTGGGTTTTGTTTGTTGTTTTGATGCTAATTCTTAGCAAAAAAAGTAGTTATAATTTCAAAAGTTCATTGAATGGCAATGTTGGTAATTGCTTGCCTGATAAGGTATAATTGAGTACTTTTTCCTTTTATTGATTTTGATTTTCTTTAACTTGTACATATCTTTGTTTTTGTTTTATATTTAATAGAGTAATCTAGATTTATGTATCTTAGTTTTTTAGGTAAAAGAAGATATTTGTGCTTTGTTCGAAACATTTGAGCATCAAGTAGATCATAAATCAGTTCAACTAGTTGAAGATCTTGTGTTAGATATTATGACATGTTTTTAAGTTACTAGTGATCGTTGTTAAGATTGGTGATAACCGTGCAACATATAATGATGAGCAAACAAATTTTGAAGACAATGATCATGTGCATGACGTACATGAGTCCCATAGGGTTGGTGATCTGGATCAACGTAACATTTACTAGTCTCTAGAATTATTTTTTATACCTTGTAATAGTATATTATAATTGTATTTTGTGTATTTATATATTTAATTATCTTATTTGATTATTTTTGTTTTTCTTTGTATGGTTGTTACACGTACTTGTGTTTTGATTTTCTTCAGATTGTAGTTTTGGTCCTCAAGCTAAGCTAAAACTGATACATGATGAGACTTCTCTTCAACATGTTTCTACATGTGATGGTTGTTATTCTTTTGCACGTGAAGGTTGTTATTCTTTTATTTTTAATGTTTCTTTTCGATTAGTGCATGTTAGGTCCTTGCAAAATAATTTTGTAAAGTTGTTTTTCAGTCGTAGAGATATTAAAAAATAGAAAATGTGTAAATCATGTAATCCACAAATTGACAACAAAAATTCGGTTGGTTTTAGGACTAGGTCTCGTCAGAACCTATTGTGCACATCTTAAAAGCCTCCATTGAGTAAATTTGAAAATGTTGATCATCTCAATATTAAGAAGGTTATTGTTGATTCTATTGTTCCTGATGCAGTGTATGATCAGGTTTGTTATAAAATTTTTATGTATCGATATACTTTTTTTCTTCTTCTGCTTTATGTATGTTGATATTTCAATTTTTTTTTTTTCTTGCTCTGGGAGGTTACTCCAAGAAATTAGTTAGGTTGGTTGATTTTACTGAACGTACCATTGCAGTTCCTCAATTTCAGTTGCACCTTTCAGCTTGTTTAGTATTTACACAACTAGGAGGGATGTTCCTAGTCTATAAACTCTTTAGCTTTAGCTTGCATATATCAAACATCTTTGTATCGTTGTTCCTTCTTGAAAAGATTTTGAACTCAGCTTGGTTCTTGATGTTCATACTGACTTTTCATTATGTTATTGCGACCTTCGTGTGGCTTCTTCTTCCTCCCACCATCAAGCTTGTTAACCGTGAGGTTCTTAGGGTTTTGCGCCTTTGCTGTTTTTGGTTGTGCACACCTTTGTTGTTGTAGGGTCTGCGTTAAGTAGCGATCGACACCGGAGAAGAGGACATAGAAAACATATAATATTATGCGTGTGTATATACATGCATGCATCTATACGAATAGAATCATAGACGTACAGAAGCAGAGGAGCAAAGAGCTTGGAGTAGAGATGGCGCAGCCGTAGGGAATAGGCTCAGTGCCACTTAAGAGAGAAGACGGGTGTCCTCGACAGGGATCGGTGACGGTTGCACATGTATATGTGTTTGATGGTGCAACGGTTAACATTAAGCAATAATTGAATAGAAGTCGAAGATAACTACATTGTAGAGTATTTGTATTGGAAGAGGTAACAACTAAGAGGGTTCTACCAAGAATTAAACATGGTGTTGGAGGTCGAAATAGAAAAGTTACAATTAGAAAACAATATCGTTGATGAAAGAGTCACAGCTTCAAAGCTGAACTAATTTTCGGACGACAGATTCACAATCCTACAGTTCCGCACACGTGCCTAGACCACAGATTTAGTCAAAAATAAGAAGCCGTAACTCCTAACCATTGATTTCATAGCTCATTTACGCTAATACTAAAAACAGCCAGTAATCAGTTAATCACTTACAACCAATTAAACAATCCTTATATAGATCAAATAACTCATTAAATTATACCACTAGACTAACAAGAGGCATACCTAAAAGATCTTAGCTGGCCCATAAGGCTTAAATGATGGTTGAAACTGCCAATCTTTTTTTGTAGAGTTGATAAAATAAATAGTTGGCGGTCGCACATAGTTTTTTCTTTAAACCTTGACAAGTATTTGAAAAAAAAACTTGCCATGCATGTTTCCACTGCAAGCTAGTTTCTCAGAATATCGTCTTGTATTAGAATTAACTTAGCTTGTCTGGTGTCAAACTGCCTACATGATTCATCATCTAACGTTAGCACAACGTGCCCACCACAGCTCGCTTTAGGTGTATGTTTCTATAGTTCTATATGGTGTTTGTGCATCAATAAATAATCTGGTTGCTGAAATACAAAGCAAGTATTTCCTTATTATTAAGCGGAGAATTTTGTGGAAGTCACTTCTTGCCATGGTGGAGTTCTGTCAATGTAGAGGTGTTTGGGGATGGAAAAGAATGCATGGAGTTGCTTCTGTCTCTTTGTGTGACTATTTGGGCCATAGCTCATGAAGTGTCGTGTTGGGTCGTTTTCAACATATATGCTTCCTACTAACAGAACTCATTGTCATGGAAATTTCTGCAATGTCATTGTTGCTACTTATCCTTTGAGTAAATGCACATAGATGTCATCTTTGAAGTAGCAAAACTTTTTTAAGCAAGGTAAATCGTTACAACTGCAAGTGAGCTTCCTCTAAGAAATTGCAAGTGAGACAAGAACAGAGAAAATCCCTATACAAAATTTCATAATGTTTAATATATCAATTAATTAACCTGGAGCACCTTTTTTTCTCAAATGATTGGGAGATGAATAATGTTGTGCATTAGACCAACTAGGCATGTTTGATATGTGAGAATTTTTCCTAATTCTTATGGGAATCGAGCCCCTTCGCATAAATTCATGCATTCAAATCACCCCTTACATTTGTGCTCAATCATTTCCATAAAAAAACACAATTCCATAGTTTGAAGATTACCGAACAATCAAGCTGATAACCAAAGATAAACATCGAGTCCCACCAAACTTTGATTAAGTTATAAAAGGTACTTTTAATGGGATTATTGTAACATCCTAAAATTTGCATTCCCATTTATTTTATTTTATTTGGAATTTTCCTGATTTTATAAAGCCTTTTTGCTATTTTTAGTTTTACAAAAGAAATTTCTACAGAAAATTTAAAATCCAAAAATTTCAAAAAACAATTTTATTAGGTTCCAAATATTCCATAGTATTTTAGAGATTTTTTCCAAATAATATTTAGAGCCTTTTTACTATTTTTACCAAGTCCATTTATCTCTCAGCACAAAATAAATCAAGAAAAATAAAAAAATGACATGTGGGACCGGACCCCACCTGTCATATGTTTCTTCTACCTCTAACCCAAGCCAGAGAGGTCGGTCTCTCTCTTCTCTCCATGAATGCTCAAAAGGAAACTTCGAATCTCCTTCAATTTCGCATTGAAACGCCCCAAATAACTGTGCAATCAAATCCTCGTCGCATCCTCAACATTCCAAAAACCATTTTTCGATTAAATCCCTACGATTTGCCACTAAATCCCGCGAAACCTTCATTGCCATTTACTTTTGGCCACCGCCATTCCCACCTCAAATGCACCCCCTCTGGTCCACCTCTCGCCCTATAAAAGGGAGAACCAAGTGCGCAAACCTTCACTGTTCCATTTTGCCACATCCTAAGAGCTAGTTCGCCTTCGTTTCACCGGATTTCGCAAAGGTTTGAGCTCCAGCCACCGCCCCTTGTTTTTCGGCCACCACCGCTGACCAAAATATGCTTAGACATGCTTAAGAACCGAGATTATAACCTTTTGGGAATTTAAGCAAAATAAAGTTCTTTTCAAAGGCTTTATCATTTCATGTGAAATCTATGTTACTTGTGACATCAAGTTAAAAATTAAGAACGTGGTTTAGACTAGGCGAGAATGGTTGACAGGTGGGTGTGTGAGGCACGAGGGTTGGGTTGTGAAAAACTCACCTAGTCAATTAAGGGCCGGTCTGTGTTACGCTGGATGTAAAGCCTTACCGTACTACCACAAGTCTGATATGGGACAGACCTGGCTAACTGTATTGAAACATACCATGGATAGTCATGCCATTATGTTGGAAGTGGGTGGGTGTAAGGCTGCCATTCAGTGCAAGAGGGGGCTTCTAGACTAGGCGATTTAACCCTACCAGCAGTGAAACCTTAGTGGGCATGACTACATGAATGGAGATTTATAGGGGTCTTGTCGTGATTTTTCTCTGCCAACACACCAAAAGAAGTTTGTATTTAGGCAAAAGGAGATAATCATATATTATGGGTAAAGTTGTACAACCTCTACAGAGTGTAAAACTAATCGATTAGCCACACCCGCTGTCATGGGCATGCCGAGCAAGCCTTTCACATATTAGATTTTTGAGGTTTTTAAAAGAATAATTTTAGAAAGATGATTTTCGGATGGAGTGATTCCATTGATTTTGAAAAAGTCGGGTTTACTCCACGAGGGATTTTTGTACTAAAATTTGTTTTAAAAAAGAACATTCTTTCTTAAAGATATTCCTTGAAAATTATTTAAATTATTGAAAACTTGTTGCTTTACCTTCTTTTGTATCCTTTACATTATTACTGCATCCCTTGTGTATCTTGCAGAGAGTACTTTTGTACTCATTCTTGCTTACTCTGTTGATTCAGAGAAGTTCTACGATGGTGAGGACCAGACGGACTAGGCCGCTTCCCAGTCGATTGCCTGTGGCAAATCTATTGGGCTTTACTACAATTTACTTTATTTCTGCTACTTTATTATCTGGTCTGCGTGCCATGCCACTCGTTTTGTAAACTGGAATGATTAATTAATAAAATACGTTGGATATGTTGTGATAACATTTCTACTGTGTGTGCTAGCTTTTCCTGGACTAGTATAGGATACACAGAGGATTTCAGATATTTATTCCCAAGGTCCGACACTTATGTCAATAGTGTCCATACTATTATTTAGCTAGATGATGTGGCAAAGAGCTAAGAAGGAGAGAGAAAAGCAACGTCTCGCATGAGACATTGTTTGTGCATAAAATCCAATAAGTAGACAAATTTAAGTCTGTTGTAAAATAATAATGCCCGCCGTGAATCAATCATAATGCATCGATCCGATAGTAAGAACAATCATGAGGAGCACACACAATATAGGGAGGTAAAACTCTCTGTCTTTATTACATTGATTCTTTTGTACAAGGGGTGTCATATTTATAGTGAAAACTAACAAGGGATAGATTCGAATTTGCTCAAAATGAGATAGAGTCTAACAATACTTGGACAACTAGGACTCCGAGTCCGTTCATATCTCAACACTCCTCCTTGGGCAAATACTACGTAATGCACATGTCTCATTAAAAACTTCTCTAAAAATCCAATGGAGAAAAAGAGATGGAAAAAAGAATACATTGCACTCGCACATTATGTTACACTGGTTACCTCATTATAAACTTTTATGTGAGTAAACTTCAAAAAAAAACTCACTAAAGGAAAAGGAGTGCAACTTATAATCTTTTGGATTTAAAGTAGGATCTTCAGGATTATCCTAAGGGTCATGGTTCAGGGATTTACTCCCCATGAACACTGCATATCTCTAAGCCGTCTCATTACAATGCCACTAACACATCTTTGGAAACTAGATTCTGGCAAAGATTTAATGAATAAATCTGCTAGATTTTCACATTACTTAGTTTGCATAATCTTCACCTCACCATTCTTCTAGAGTTCGTGAGGATAGAAAAGTTTAGGGCCAATATGCTTCGTGATATTGCTCTTTACATAACCCATTTGCATATGTGCAACACAAGCAGCATTATCTTAATAGATAATTGTGGAGGTATCGACGGTATTAAGACCACATGATTTCTGGATATGGTTAATCACACATCTCAACAAAAAACACTCACGTGAGGCTTCATATAATGCTATAATCTTTGAGTGGTTAGTAGAAATAGCTACCAAAGTCTGCTTAAAAGATCGCCAAGAAATAGTTGTACCACCGCAGAGAAACATAAATCTAGTCTGAGATTTGGCACTGTGGGGATCAGACAGATAGCCAGCATTCATATATCCCACTATGGTCAAGTCTTGGTCCTTCCGGTAAAATAATCCAAGATCTTCTGTACCTTGGAGGTGTCTGAGTATAAGTCTTGATACCAACCCAATATTTTCTGGTTGGAGCTGCATTGTGTCTAGCTAGCGAATTTATTACGAATGCAATATCAGATCTTGTGCAATTTGTAAGATACATAAGTACTCCAATGGCGCTTAAGTATGGAACTTCAGGTCCTAAGACTTCCTCATTTTTCATCCTCGGTCTGACAGGGTCTTTATCCACTTCAAGGGAGCTTACTACCATGAGGGTCTTTAAAGGATGAGATTTATCTATATTAAATCTTTCCAATACATTCTTGGTATAGGTAACGATCTAGCTGTAGGCCTAAGAAATATTTAGTTTCACCCAAATCTTTCATCTCAAACTCCGTTGTAAGTTAAGAACTTGCTTCCTTTATCTCCTCTATGGTTCCGATGATATTCAGATCATCGATATAAACTCAGATGATACAAAATCTATTCTGAGATTTCTTTATGAACACACAAGGACAATCATCATTATTTGAGTATCCCTTCTTTAGGAGGAACTCACTAAGTCGATTGTACTATATTCTCTCTAACTGTTTTAATCTATATAGCAATCTCTGCAGTTTGACGCTATACATGCTGCAATTTCCTTTATTAGGATCCAAAATTTTGACTCCTTCAGTGACCCATATAAATATGCGGTCACTACATCGATCAACTACATTTATAAGTTTAAGTTAGTTGCCATTGATATCAAGATTGGGAACTTTATTTCATTCATTATAGGAGAGTAAGTTTCATCGTAATTGATGCCAACCCTCTACATGAACCCTCGTGCTGCAAGCCTCGCTTTATATCTCACCACCTGGTTATTTTTATTTCTCTTTCGGATGAAAACTTAGTTTGATCCTATAGGGACCACTTTGAGAGGTGTCCGGTCGACAGGACCAAATACTTTCCTCTTATTAAGCAAGCACAATTCTGCCTCAATTACTTCTTTCCATTTGACCCTATCTGAGCACTTCTAGCACTCTGCCATGGATTTTGGTTCTGGATCCAGATAAAGCAATTTTGAGGCAAAATATATGTCAACAATTGTAGTCTTTTTCTTATACAACTCTTCTGAATCACTTCAGAGATATCTCTTCATTAATTTCTTCCAGCTCCTCATGATTTCCCACAACGATGGAGTCTAGGCGTTCTGACTTCCCAGCATCAAATTGTATGCGCAAATATTTACTAGGGTTATCATCTTCAGGATAGATCACTTTAGAGATGCAGTAACATCTTCAGGATGGCTCACTTCAGGGATTTTTTTCAATATCAAGTTGAGCTTCTTCCACTGTCTTGGATAGTGTTCTTATTTGTTCGGTTCTTTGTTTCTGCGGACGTCTCTATAGAAATTGAGTCAAGTGGGTTCAATATTCTTTTGGGGTATTTCCACTCTTTTAGGTGCATTTACTGCAGGCATATGAGATCTTGTCACTCCCTTATAATCAATGAAGGCATCTAATAGGTTATTAGCTATTTCTTGCATATTTATTATCCTCCGAACTTCAAGTTCGGTTTCTTTAGTGAGTGGGTCTAAGAACTGAATGCTAGTAACATTCCAATCTATGTCTTGACATTCTCTAATACGGTACTTTTCTCCCCCTAACGCCAAGAAATTGTCCTCATATAATCAGCGTACCGAGCCGTGTACAAATCCCTTGTCATAAGCTCTAGGTATTTAATAATTGACGGAGATTCATAATCTACATAGATCTCTAACTTCCGGTGAGGGCCCATAGTTGTACCTTGTGGTGGTGAGATTGGCACATATACAACACATCCAAATTTTCACAGACGGTAAATACTTGCTTCTTTCCCACGCACTATCTACAAAAGGGGAAATTTCATGGTATGCAGTTGGTCTAAGTTGAATTAATACAACAGTGTGTAGCACTGCGTGGCCCCAACAGTTGGTGGGTAACCTACAATTTACAAGAGTGGCCTAGTAAGGTTTATTCTCTTAATTAATGACTCTGCAGGGCTATTTTGTGTATGAACATGCGGTACTGAATGCTCTACATTAATACACAGAGTCATACAATAATCATTATATCCTTTGAGGTAAACTCACCAGCATTGTCCATTTGAATAGACTTGATCCTTTCTTCTAGAAAGGAAGCTCTTAATTTAATAATTTAGGCAATTAATTTAGCAAAGGCGTGGTTCCTAGTAGATAAGAAACATATATATGACCATCTAATAGAATCATCTAGAAATACCATAAAGTATCTAAAGGGGCCCGATAGGGGCTGAATAAGTTCACAAATATCATCTTAAATTCTCTCCAGGGAATTCAATGATTATTCCTTAACTTTTAGATAAGTAGGTCTAACTATGAGCTCTCCTTTACCACAACCAAGGCATAAGAAGTCTTCAGGTCTAGAAAAGTCTGTACATTTTTTATGCTTTGGTCAGCAGAATTATTAATGTTTTTTTCTCATCATATTCAACTTAGGATGACCCAGTCAATCATGGCAGATCTTAAATATTTCGCAACATAAACTTCAGGTTATATATATATATAGTATAATCCAAAAGAAAGGAATGAAGGTTTCAACTACATGTTTATTGCACTCGTCAAACTTAGTCATCAGTACATATTCTACACTATCCTCGTTTTTTGTTTTCATATGGAAACCATTCAGATGGATGTCTTTCAAACTCAATAGAGTACGACTAGACTCAGGGTACAATATAGCATCATCCATTATTATACGAGTACCCATAGCGAGAAGTACGATGGCTCTTCTAGTGCCAACAATGAGAGCATCGTTTTCGACGATAGTCATGATATTTTTAGTTTTCTTGGTAAAAGTCTATAAATATTTTGTTTCCCTAAGAACTGAATTTGTAGTGCAACTATCTACAAGACATATTTCCTCCTCTGTCATTGGATTATACTTTGTTCTATATTTAGAAGTATGATTTAACAATCAAGCAATTGTTGTAGCAGGAACATATTGCAAAATATAGAACAAACATAGCACAATAAATCAAATATCTTGGGAAATAAAAATTTATTAAATGATAATCGCTCAACGGGAGTATAGACCAATGTTCATTCTGGAACTAAAACTAAACTAATAAGGATAAAGACTCTTAAGGAGACTCAAAGGAATATATGATATCAACTAGCAAAACAAATGAATATTTAGGAGACTAATTCAGGTCTCCATACGAGGGTATCTTTCTGGGACTCCTCAAGTTCAATAGGGTTGAGAACCATATCATCACATTTCTCAACGTCCGTGTCAACAACAGGTTGAATGGTGAAGTGTGTCTCCACTTTGTTCTCCTGGGTCTTATTAACTTTTCCAATGGATTGCCTGTAAAGGACTGCCAACGGGGTGAGGCATATGTGAAACCAATGGCTATTGTATCCACACCTAAAGCAAGGTTGTGCAGGGTAGGCATCCTTATTGGCTGAGTCTTGCTTCTGAAAGATCCCTAATCCTTTACCTCTACTTTTTCTCTGGAGCTTGCCTCTTCCCTTATATATTCTACCAATTTTCATTTCCCCCTTTATGCCTTTGGCCTTTTCCGCGGTCATGGCTATTACTAGCTTGCTAAGTATTTGCATATGCTTCGAGCATTGTATGTGTCCCATTAGGGAGGATGTAATGATTCTTCATTAGGAGTTCATCACGTTTTTCTGCTTCTACCAAAATACAAATAAGCTCAGAGTACTTCTGGTACTTAACATGACAGTATTGTTACTGCAGTTGAAAGGACAGGGGATGTCGCCTAGAGGGGGGGTGAATAGGCGAATTAAAAACTTTGTAACTAAATGCAGCGGAATAAAAATATTGCAGCTAAATAAAATCTCCCGAGAGACTCAACCCAGAATGTCCGGGATATTTAACCCGGATACTCCGGATTATCCGGACTGTCCGGGTTCAGGAGTCCGGATACTCCGGATTGGATCCGAGGGACTCAGACCGGAGTGTCCGGGACTTATCTCCGGATACTCCGAAATGTCCGGACTATCCGGGTTCAGAAGTCCGGATACTCCGGATTTAAGACCTCGAAATGAGATTTTAAATCCCTGCAATTTTTCAACAATCTACTTGAATACAAAAGATCTAAATGCTATCAGGTACATGGGGATGATGAAGATCTAGAGCCAAACACAACAATAGAGTAGATCGGGCAATTTCAAGATTCAAAATCAAATACTAAAGCAAGAGAAAGAAGCAAACTTGGAGACAATGATTTTTCACCCGAAGTTCGGATCCTTGAGGGGATCCTACGTCTCCGTTGAGGCGGCTCGGTCACACTTGAGCCGGGGTCTCTTTCAACCCTCTTCCTCCCGGTGTTGCACAAATGCACTCGCCGGTCTTCACTCCTTTGATTCCTTCCCTTACGGAGGCGGAACCGACCTTCACAAACTTCCCACGGCCAACCACACAAAGCTCCGGTGGCTCGTAGGCGACCTCCTAGCCGTCTAGGAGTCCTCAACCTCCAAGAGTAACAAATGCTCACGAAGAACAACCTTGGAGATGAAATCAAGTGCTCAATCAACTCAAGATTCACTCCCCAAACTCTTCCCAACCCTTCTCACAAGGGGATCACTTAGATCTAAGGGTAAAAGCTTCCTCAAAGCCTCCACACAGCCCCCCAAAAGCCTCTCAAAAAAATCCACACCAAAAGCCTCCTCAAAAAGAGGGAGGATGGGCTATAAATAGAACTCCCTAAAAACTAGCCGTTGGGGGCAGGCTGCGCACAACCCGGAGACTCCGGACATTAACCCGGAGACTCCGGATTGGAAGGATCAGCTCATCCCGAGAGAGCCAACCCGGAGACTCCGGACAAACACCCGGACACTCCGGACTAATTCAACCCGGAGTGTCCGGACTAAACACCGGATACTCCGGACCAACCGAGAGCAGCCACCGAGGGTGCCAACCCGGAGTGTCCGGACCAAATGTCCGGATACTCCGGACTGTCCGAACAGCACTGAGCAACCCGACGAAAACGAGCATAACTTTTCACTCCGGACTCCGATTCCAGAGATCTTGGACTCTATCAAAAGCTAAGAACGAGGGCTACACAACCAACAAGATCTCACTATCCAAAACTCAAAGGATAACCACAGATTTCACAAAGAAATCAAGAGAGACCTACAACCCTCACTTTCCAGCACTACCAACACCACTCTCTTTCTAAGATTCACAAGGATGGATCACTTGAGCACTTGACACATCTAAAAGTCATTCGACATCGCATACCTCTTAATAGTACGGCAATCCTTAGACTCAAATTAAATCAAAGATAATATAAGTCTAGAAATAATCACTTGCCGCCTTCTTTCTTAATGCCGATGCATGAAGACCTTCACCATATAATTGATGACATCTTCGCCTTGTCCAACTCGACTCGATTCACCTCATGAGACTCTCGTCCTATCAACCTTGACTTGATCATCCTCTCTGACGATCTCCACGCCAAGTCGCTCTTGACTTAGTCCTCAGCTCTTGGTGACACCGCCGTCTTGTTGACCTCGACAATGATCATCCTCCAAGATACCTTGGTCATCATACACATACGGGACCTAATTCTTTCCAAACTACTCATGAAAGACATTAGTCCCAAAAGCTCAATAGATATGAATAAATTGATATTTGTGAGCAATTGATTACAACAAGTGTTTCATATAAAGAAGCACAATATAAATGGAAACACTTGACATAAGAAATGTTCTCTACTAAGTACATCATGATGAATATGTAATTGATCTATATGCACTAGAGAGATAATTGCCAATATGATGAGTCAATTAAATCATGGCAAGGATCACAGACTTTACTTAAATGAAGCACATGATAGAATATACACGAATTGTACATGTGCAAATAATATTTGGAGTAAGAGTAAATATGTGATCCAACACTAGATAAACTTCACTAAGAGAATTGCATGAGAAGATATACAAATAAAACATGCATGCACCAAGTCAATCTATAGCAATATGAAGTTTAACTCTAGTTAATACATGCATACCATAATGAACTCAAATGAATATATATGCACAAATAAATATGACATGAACCAATGTGCATATATAAAATCAACATGCTACTTGGAGTTCACTATGCATTTGCACGAAAGGAATGCAATAACAAATATAGAATAGATACCAAAATTGCATACCTTATCTTTGCTTAACCTTCCTATTTGATTTTCCTCTAAATAGATGAGACTGATACTCAACTAGGCAATAACAAGTTAGTCTCATAGCAATATAATCATATTAGAGGTTTGTCATTTGTTAAGCATTTACTTAATTGCATAGATTGTCATTATGAGTGTTTGTCATTAATCACCAAAATAACATAAGTGCCTAGATGCACTTTCAATCTCCCCCTTTTTGGTGATTTATGACAAACCTATTATCAATTGCACCAAATGACAATATTAAGATATTTTAGCATTAAAACAAGCATAAAGATACAATAAGAGATCATACTTACAAATCATCCCTTTTGTCAATCGATTAGGGACAATTGATAAATCCATAAATTCTCCCCTTTGTCATTAATCCCAAAAGGTGCTTAAAAGATTCTTATTGTTTATTCAATAAAATCTGTTCTCCCCCTTGATTGCACACTCAATAAAAAGATTAGGGAGAAAATAAAATAAAGATAAGGAGCTAGTAATATGACAATAATATTAAGCTCCCCCTAAATCTAGGCAAGATATGATACCAATTATTTCCAAGATTTAGGTAATAGATTTTTCTAGTTATACCAAATTAAAGAAGTCATGATTCTTAGGATATAAGTGATGCTTAAACATGACACACAAATATGATTTCACATATTCTTTAAACATCAAGATCATATAGCAAATTTATATAAATTAAGCACATGCTCATGATCAAATTAAATTCTAACCATCAAGATCATATAAAGAAGATTACACAAGTAGGAATTGCTTATATGATCACAAGATGTATACAAGATCATGAATCAAGGTTGTATAAGTAAGATGCACTTTCATGTCAAGAATTCCATAAACTTATCAAGGGCATACCTCTTTGCAATGTGTCACCCATATGTACCTTTTAGTTCTTGATAATGCCGAATGCAAGTTAGATGACACTTCAAAACAATTTAGGATTAGAGGATACCTCTTGAAAGATACCAATTTATCATACCAATTGAAAGATACAACACCATTTAGAATAACACAATTTAGCATAATGGTGTGCACAGACATTATTGAATATGGTCAGAAAAGAAACACGTCCCTTTGTCGATTCTTGTCCACCGCATGTTCGAATTGGTCATGATCACCGCGCCGGTCTTAGATCCTCGTACTATGGAGCTCCTCTCCATTTCCTTCATCCCACCGTCGAAGATAACCCTTTTCCAATACCTTGAACATCAATAGACAAGCACACGATTTCCGGGAACAAATATCTTTTAATTTGACCCAAGTTAGTTTGATAATGTCTAAGTACAACATGCATGATATATATGATATACAAGACAATACTCTTTGCATGCAATTTAAAACAATTCAAGACATCAATTAAAGATTTTATTACATCACTTTATAATGAAAATATTTGAAACTCATTCAAATTTAATCTTGACATCCACTTGTAAGAGAGACAATGAGTAAAACACATTCAAACTCACTCTTGAGCTTACAAGGGAAATTTTCTCTTTTCCATAATAAACTCGAAGTTATGCAAGAGAGAAAACATTTTGAGGCTAAGTTACAATTAAATCCAATTTCCAAAAGAACTTGGCCAAAAGATGCACTTTCATTGGAATGAAAACTTAAATAGATATGCTCCACTTAGAAGCTTGGAGCAATGAATAAGTTCACTTAGTTTTCATCTTGAAAGGCTTGCCAAGATTCCAATTTAAAACTCTTAAAGTCTCAACAGACGCAAATAGCAAAGACAAAATCGATTATAGTTTTTAAACCATTGCTCAAATGCAAAAATCATCAACGCGGAACAGATCCGACTCGAAATCCTCTTCGAGGGCTATGAAGACTGAATATTGATTTGAGCAAAGGAGAAACCCCAAAAATAGGATGAACAAGATATTGCAAGAAAGTATAGATAGCAATTTAATAATTTGGGCGAAGCGGACAACCGGATACTCGGTGTTTTTGATCCGAGTGTCAGGATAATCCGGATACTCGGATAGATTACCCGGATACTCGGGTTGTTCACTTCATCCCTAAAATGAACATTTTGAATTTGGATCAAATCTTGATCAAATGAAGTCCAATAGCCATAAGATTTTGCGGAAATGATCCATGAACATCCAAGAGACTTTTTCCAAAAGGATTTTCTCAAATATCACTCTTCAATCAAAAATAGGTCATTAGAAGTATTGGAGGTTTAGTTTTGACACTAAGTCAAATAAAGTCAACAATCTCAAATGAGTTCAAATAAATTTGAGAATTTTCAGATATGAACTCCATATGTGAGAGAAGGTTTTCCAACAAGGATTTTCAATAAATAAATTTCATTTCGAGAAATATGATGAAATATGCATATGAAACACATAAAACATTAAGATTTTCACCAAATCCTCAAAATGGAACCAAATGAGTTTTGAATGGTAATATGCACTTATATGGCTTCATATGATTTAGAGAGATGTTTATAAGCCTATTTGCATAATCAAATCCATTCAAATCGTAAAATCCAACTTAATGCGAGAGTATGCCAAATAAGATCAAAAGAGAGAAAAAGCCATAACTATTTCAAATTAAGTTGAATTTATTTGAAATTGTGCAGAAACATTCTTTAGACTCCCAGGAAACTTTTTCAAAAGAATTTTCCAAAAGGAGTCTCCAATCAAAAGATATGCCAAATTTTGCTTTGTAGGCATGATTTTTACTCAAAGAGAAGAAAAGTCAAAACTTTTTCAAATTGAGTCCAAATGTTTTGAAACTTTCCAGAAATAAACATTGGACTATTTAGAAGGTTTCCCAATAAGAATTTCATTAAAAGAAATTTTCTTTCAAAAGATATGACAAAATGCGCTTTGTAGGTTTGAAAAGAAATTGAATTTTCACCAAATGTTCAAAATGCATTCCGGATTGAAATTTATGGAGATTTGAACTTTCATAGCTTTGTATGATTTAGAAATACTATTTCAATCCAAGATATGCAAATAAATCCAATTCAAATAGCGAAATCCACAAAATGCAACAACGGGTTATTTTGGGTCAATTGGATGATTTTGGCCAAATTCAAATGGCTATAACTTTTGAACGGTTGGTCGTTTAGAAAAACTTTGAACTAAAGAAATGCTTAAAATGACCAACCCTATGAGTTTTGTATTGACCACTTTTTCAAACTCCAAATAGATTTTGCTTTAGAAAAATTTGAAGTTAAATGCAAAAGCAAGATCACAAAGATCTTTTTAGGCCAAAGTTTGACTTTCAGCTTCTAGCCAAGGGTTAGATACTTGAAAACATTTGAAATACATTTGAAAACATTTTAGAAGACTATTTTCATAAGATTTTGCATTTCAAACAAATATTTTGCTTTTAACCCTTTTTGAAGCAAGTTAAATAGGAAATAGTTTTTCATAAAAAGCCTCAAAATACAACTCAATTTGGATTTCATGCAATTTCAATTTCTATGGCTTAGAATTGATTATCAAGATGGTTTCTAGCCAAGATTTGTAATGAAATCCAACTTGAATGCTAAGATTTGAGCAATATGCTTAAATAAGCTATTTTAGTTCAAACCAAAAATTTTGGCCAATTTTGATTTCAATATAGAATTTTCATTTTGAAAGCTTGTAAAACATTTGAAATACATATTAGAATACTTTTACAAAGCTTTTCACAATTTTGGGCCTTTTAAACATAAGATTTGACTTTTGACCAAAATGGTCCTTTTGAAATAGTTATTTGTAAAACAAAGCCGAATATTTCAACACAAGATTCAAATGAAGAATAAGATGAGATATAGAGATTTGAATTTTGTGTATGAGTCTAAGATACCATTTGGAACCAAGATACTACACAAGATCCGGTCCAAACGGAGAAACTCACTAAGTGCAATAGTATGACCATTATGGGTCAAGTATAGTTTTTGGGTGAGTTTCAAAATCAAATAACTTTTGATTGGTTGGTCTTTTGAAGATCTTTTGAACACAAGAATTGTTAAGAATGACCAACTCTAGGATTTTCGTTTTGGAATTACTTTCAAATTCATTTTATATTTAATACTATGAAAATTATAAGTTTAAATCCAAAACAAGATACTAGAAACTTGATTTTGGGCATGAAACTCATTTTCTTTGTAAAATAGATTTTTGTGAAGCCAAAACTATTGGAAAATCCTTTGAAAGCATTTGTATACATTTTGCAATTAGTTTTTCACAAGAATACTAATGGTATACAAAATTTTGACTTTTGGCTAAATGGCTTGATTTTGAAAATATATATTTGCACTTATATAAATATGGGCACATGTGGGGATGTAATATACATGGTTATGATTTAGCACTCCCCCTTAATGTGCCACTGTCCCAAACTTACTCAAGATTGCAATCAAAACAACTAATAAGCATGAGCAAGCATATAACAAGCAATCTAAATTGATTTTCATGAATAATGCAATATAACCTACACAAGGCTATAAGCTATAAGAATCAATTTAAATACTTGTTACCCGAGATGGCATTGGTTTATGATTGAAGTGAATGTCTTCAAGCTTGGCTTCCTTTTTCATATGATGAAATCATCCTCTTGATTGAGCCAAAGCTTTCCAATGCATCTCCAAGCACCTAATAAACTTCTAGGCACTTGTTGGTACCCAATTTTTGTTGGGTCCAAAAATGTTAGTCACAATAGATTTAGGAACCCAAATGGCCCTAACATTAATAGTCTTAGGTGAACTAACATGACTAGCAATGGATTTGCGATTGTTATTACTCCTAAGCGAATTATTGGAATTGAATTGAGGAGGCTTAGGAGTTTTAGCATTTTTAGCAAATCCATTTCTAGTTTGATTCTTTCTAAGCACATAATAATCATTACAATGCAAGGGCTTAGAAGATCTAGCAAATCTAGCAAATGGTTTGCTATTGTTATTTTTTCTAAGCACATGATCAACATGATTTTTCTTGGTCTTAGGAAGTCTAGCATTTTGAGCAAACACATTTCTAGATTCATTTCTCCTAAGCAATTGAATATCATAATTTTGCAAATACTTAGGAGAATCGACAAACTTGGCAAACACATTGCCATTTTTGTCCTTCCTAAGCAAATAATGATCATTGACAATAATAGGCTTAGGAGTAATACCTTTGGGACAATCTTTACCGATGTGTCCCTTTTTCCGACAGTTGTAGCAAGTAGGCTTTGAGCGTCTCTTCTTCTTCTTGGCTTGCTCTTTGTCGGTTTGCCTCATTGTTGATGGTTGTGGCTTGATCTCCACTTTATTAGGGCACACGGAGGCGAAGTGTCCCTTCTTGTTGCAAGCAAAGCACTTGATGATCTTCGAATGTCTTTCATTGTGCCTTGTCTTGCTAGTCTCCCTCTTGGAGATGTAGCCGAGTCCTCGCTTATCTTGAGGTGCCCTTGGCTTGCTCAAGATCTCGTCGAGAACGGCTTTTCCCTTTATGCACTTCGTCAAGTCATTTTCTAATCTAATGACTTTGGCCTTGAGCTCATTGTTTTCCTCTACAAGATTAGTCTCAATATGCATAGAGGAAGTGGAAGCAATATTTTTATTTGAGCAACAAGGCGTATCATCACTAGAGGTGGGCATATTAATTTTAGATGAAATGCTAGAATTAGAAATTAAGCATGGCATATCATCAATTAAATCACATGTAATTCCTATGTCCACCTTAGGCTTATGAATTTCTTTGGAAAGGAGGGATTCATGATTTTCTTGAAGCCTATTATAATTATTTTGAAGTGATTCATGTTCAAGCTTCAAAATTTTATATTTCTTTTCTCCTTTCCAAGACATTTATTGAGCTCCTCAAGCAAATTCATAAGTTCATTATAAGTGAGCTCATCATCATCATCGCCACTTACCTCATTCTTACCTTTCGCCATGAAGCAACGGATTTGTGATGGAAGAGCATCTTCATCGTCACTTGAGGCGGAGGTTGAGGTTGATGGAGATGTCGGTTCTTCATCACTTGAGCTTGAGGTGGAGCTTGATGTTTCATCTCCGACATCTCTTCCTTAATGCAATCCTCAATAGAAGTGGATGATTCAAATAGTTCTTGAAGCTTTATCCACATTTCATGAGCGCTCTTGAGATTGCATATTCTATCAAAGATTTCATCGCTCACAACACAAAATAAAACATTAGTAGCTTGAGTGTCGAGATGTAGGCATTTCCTCTCTCCTTGGTTGGAGCAACTTCATTCAATGGAGAGGAAAAGCCGACATCTACGATCCACCATATTTGGGGGCTCATGGATTTAAAATGAGAAGTCATAATTAATTTCCATGAAGCATAATTTGTGCCATCTAGCACAAGTGGATTATGTGAGTGCACTAATCCTCTAGTCGACATCCTTTGCTCTCTAGACGGTTAAGTCTAATAAAGGAGAGACCTTGCTCTGATACCAATTGAAAGGACAGGGGATGTCGCCTAGAGGGGGGGTGAATAGGCGAATTAAAAACTTTGTAACTAAATGCAGCGGAATAAAAATATTGCAGCTAAATAAAATCTCCCGAGAGACTCAACCCGGAATGTCCGGGATATTTAACCCGGATACTCCGGATTATCCGGACTGTCCGGGTTCAGGAGTCCGGATACTCCGGATTGGATCCGAGGGACTCAGACCGGAGTGTCCGGGACTTATCTCCGGATACTCCGAAATGTCCGAACTATCCGGTTCGGAAGTCCGATACTCGGATTTAAGACCTCGAAATGAGATTTTAAATCCTGCAATTTTTCAATAATCTACTTGAATACAAAAGATCTAAATGCTATCGTACATGGGGATGATGAAGATCTAGAGCCAAACACAACAATAGAGTAGATCGGGCAATTTCAAGATTCAAAATCAAAACTAAAGCAAGAGAAAGAAGCAAAATTGGAGACAATGATTTTTCACCCGGTTCGGATCCTTGAGGGGATCCTACGTCTCCGTTGAGGCGGCTCGGTCACACTTGAGTCGGGGTCTCTTTCAACCCTCTTCCTCCCGGTGTTGCACAAATGCACTCGCGGTCTTCACTCCTTTGATTCCTTCCCTCACGGAGGCGGAACCGACCTTCACAAACTTCCCACGGCCAACCACACAAAGCTCCGGTGGCTCGAGGCGACCTCCTAGCCGCCTAGGAGTCCTCAACCTCCAAGAGTAACAAATGCTCACGAAGAACAACCTTGGAGATGAAATCAAGTGCTCAATCAACTCAAGACTCACTCCCCAAACTCTTCCCAACCCTTCTCACAAGGGGATCACTTAGATCTAAGGGTAAAAGCTTCCTCAAAGCCTCCACACAGCCCCCCAAAAGCCTCTCAAAAAAATCCACACCAAAAGCCTCCTCAAAAAGAGGGAGGATGGGCTATAAATAGAACTCCCCAAAAACTAGCCGTTGGGGGCAGTCACAGACAACCCGGAGACTCGGACATTAACCCGAGACTCGGATTGGAAGGATCACCATCCCGAGAGCCAACCCGGAGACTCCGGACAAACACCCGGACACTCCGGACTAATTCAACCCGGAGTGTCCGGACTAAACACCGGATACTCCGGACCAACCGAGAGCAGCCACCGAGGGTGCCAACCCGGAGTGTCCGGACCAAATGTCCGGATACTCCGGACTGTCCGAACAGCACTGAGCAACCCGACGAAAACGAGCATAACTTTTCACTCCGGACTCCGATTCCAGAGATCTTGGACTCTATCAAAAGCTAAGAACGAGGGCTACACAACCAACAAGATCTCACTATCCAAAACTCAAAGGATAACCACAGATTTCACAAAGAAATCAAGAGAGACCTACAACCCTCACTTTCCGGCACTACCAACACCACTCTCTTTCTAAGATTCACAAGGATGGATCACTTGAGCACTTGACACATCTAAAAGTCATTCGACATCGCATACCTCTTAATAGTACGGCAATCCTTAGACTCAAATTAAATCAAAGATAATATAAGTCTAGAAATAATCACTTGCCGTCTTCTTTCTTAATGCCGATGCATGAAGACCTTCACCATATAATTGATGACATCTTCGCCTTGTCCAACTCGACTCGATTCACCTCATGAGACTCTCGTCCTATCAACCTTGACTTGATCATCCTCTCTGACGATCTCCACGCCAAGTCGCTCTTGACTTAGTCCTCAGCTCTTGGTGACACCGCCGTCTTGTTGACCTCAGCTTAATGATCATCCTCCAAGATACCTTGGTCATCATACACATACGGGACCTAATTCTTTCCAAACTACTCATGAAAGACATTAGTCCCAAAAGCTCAATAGATATGAATAAATTGATATTTGTGAGCAATTGATTACAACAAGTGTTTCATATAAAGAAGCACAATATAAATGGAAACACTTGACATAAGAAATGTTCTCTACTAAGTACATCATGATGAATATGTAATTGATCTATATGCACTAGAGAGATAATTGCCAATATGATGAGTCAATTAAATCATGGCAAGGATCACAGACTTTACTTAAATGAAGCACATGATAGAATATACACGAATTGTACATGTGCAAATAATATTTGGAGTAAGAGTAAATATGTGATCCAACACTAGATAAACTTCACTAAGAGAATTGCATGAGAAGATATACAAATAAAACATGCATGCACCAAGTCAATCTATAGCAATATGAAGTTTAACTCTAGTTAATACATGCATACCATAATGAACTCAAATGAATATATATGCACAAATAAATATGACATGAACCAATGTGCATATATAAAATCAACATGCTACTTGGAGTTCACTATGCATTTGCACGAAAGGAATGCAATAACAAATATAGAATAGATACCAAAATTGCATACCTTATCTTTGCTTAACCTTCCTATTTGATTTTCCTCTAAATAGATGAGACTGATACTCAACTAGGCAATAACAAGTTAGTCTCATAGCAATATAATCATATTAGAGGTTTGTCATTTGTTAAGCATTTACTTAATTGCATAGATTGTCATTATGAGTGTTTGTCATTAATCACCAAAATAACATAAGTGCCTAGATGCACTTTCAATCTCCCCCTTTTTGGTGATTTATGACAAACCTATTATCAATTGCACCAAATGACAATATTAAGATATTTTAGCATTAAAACAAGCATAAAGATACAATAAGAGATCATACTTACAAATCATCCCTTTTGTCAATCGATTAGGGACAATTGATAAATCCATAAATTCTCCCCTTTGTCATTAATCCCAAAAGGTGCTTAAAAGATTCTTATTGTTTATTCAATAAAATCTGTTCTCCCCCTTGATTGCACACTCAATAAAAAGATTAGGGAGAAAATAAGATAAAGATAAGGAGCTAGTAATATGACAATAATATTAAGCTCCCCCTAAATCTAGGCAAGATATGATACCAATTATTTCCAAGATTTAGGTAATAGATTTTTCTAGTTATACCAAATTAAAGAAGTCATGATTCTTAGGATATAAGTGATGCTTAAACATGACACACAAATATGATTTCACATATTCTTTAAACATCAAGATCATATAGCAAATTTATATAAATTAAGCACATGCTCATGATCAAATTAAATTCTAACCATCAAGATCATATAAAGAAGATTACACAAGTAGGAATTGCTTATATGATCACAAGATGTATACAAGATCATGAATCAAGGTTGTATAAGTAAGATGCACTTTCATGTCAAGAATTTCATAAACTTATCAAGGGCATACCTCTTTGCAATGTGTCACCCATATGTACCTTTTAGTTCTTGATAATGCCGAATGCAAGTTAGATGACACTTCAAAACAATTTAGGATTAGAGGATACCTCTTGAAAGATACCAATTTATCATACCAATTGAAAGATACAACACCATTTAGAATAACACAATTTAGCATAATGGTGTGCACAGACATTATTGAATATGGTCGAAAAGAAACACGCCCTTTGTCGATTCTTGTCCACCGCATGTTCGAATTGGTCATGATCACCGCGCCGGTCTTAGATCCTCGTACTATGGAGCTCCTCTCCATTTCCTTCATCCCACCGTCGAAGATAACCCTTTCCAATACCTTGAACATCAATAGACAAGCACACGATTTCGGGAACAAATATCTTTTAATTTGACCCAAGTTAGTTTGATAATGTCTAAGTACAACATGCATGATATATATGATATACAAGACAATACTCTTTGCATGCAATTTAAAACAATTCAAGACATCAATTAAAGATTTTATTACATCACTTTATAATGAAAATATTTGAAACTCATTCAAATTTAATCTTGACATCCACTTGTAAGAGAGACAATGAGTAAAACACATTCAAACTCACTCTTGAGCTTACAAGGAAATTTTCTCTTTCCATAATAAACTCGAAGTTATGCAAGAGAGAAACATTTTGAGGCTAAGTTACAATTAAATCCAATTTCCAAAAGAACTTGGCCAAAAGATGCACTTTCATTGGAATGAAAACTTAAATAGATATGCTCCACTTAGAAGCTTGGAGCAATGAATAAGTTCACTTAGTTTTCATCTTGAAAGGCTTGCCAAGATTCCAATTTAAAACTCTTAAAGTCTCAACAGACGCAAATAGCAAAGACAAAATCGATTATAGCTTTTAAACCATTGCTCAAATGCAAAAATCATCAACGCGAACAGATCCGACTAAATCTCTTCGAGGGCTATGAAGACTGAATATTGATTTGAGCAAAGGAGAAACCCCAAAATAGGATGAACAAGATATTGCAAGAAAGTATAGATAGCAATTTAATAATTTGGGCGAAGAAACCCTGATACTCGATCGGATATAATCCGGTTGTTCAATACTTTGTTCATCCCTAAATCGAACATTTTGAATTTGGATCAAATCTTGATCAAATGAAGTCCAATAGCCATAAGATTTTGCGGAAATGATCCATGAACATCCAAGAGACTTTTTCCAAAAGGATTTTCTCAAATATCACTCTTCAATCAAAAATAGGTCATTAGAAGCATTGGAGGTTTAGTTTTGACACTAAGTCAAATAAAGTCAACAATCTCGCAAATGAGTTCAAATAAATTTGAGAATTTTCAGATATGAACTCCATATGTGAGAGAAGGTTTTCCAACAAGGATTTTCAATAAATAAATTTCATTTCGAGAAATATGATGAAATATGCATATGAAACACATAAAACATTAAGATTTTCACCAAATCCTCAAAATGGAACCAAATGAGTTTTGAATGGTAATATGCACTTATATGGCTTCATATGATTTAGAGAGATGTTTATAAGCCTATTTTCATAATCAAATCCATTCAAATCGTAAAATCCAACTTAATGCGAGAGTATGCCAAATAAGATCAAAAGAGAGAAAAAGCCATAACTATTTCAAATTAAGTTGAATTTATTTGAAATTGTGCAGAAACATTCTTTAGACTCCCAGGAAACTTTTTCAAAAAGAATTTTCCAAAAAGGAGTCTCCAATCAAAAGATATGCCAAATTTTGCTTTGTAGGCATGATTTTTACTCAAAGAGAAGAAAAGTCAAAACTTTTTCAAATTGAGTCCAAATGTTTTGAAACTTTCCAGAAATAAACATTGGACTATTTAGAAGGTTTCCCAATAAGAATTTCATTAAAAGAAATTTTCTTTCAAAAGATATGACAAAATGCGCTTTGTAGGTTTGAAAAGAAATTGAATTTTCACCAAATGTTCAAAATGCATTCCGGATTGAAATTTATGGAGATTTGAACTTTCATAGCTTTGTATGATTTAGAAATACTATTTCAATCCAAGATATGCAAATAAATCCAATTCAAATAGCGAAATCCACAAAATGCAACAACGGGTTATTTTGGGTCAATTGGATGATTTTGGCCAAATTCAAATGGCTATAACTTTTGAACGGTTGGTCGTTTAGAAAAACTTTGAACTAAAGAAATGCTTAAAATGACCAACCCTATGAGTTTTGTATTGACCACTTTTTCAAACTCCAAATAGATTTTGCTTTAGAAAAATTTGAAGTTAAATGCAAAAGCAAGATCACAAAGATCTTTTTAGGCCAAAGTTTGACTTTCAGCTTCTAGCCAAGGGTTAGATACTTGAAAACATTTGAAATACATTTGAAAACATTTTAGAAGACTATTTTCATAAGATTTTGCATTTCAAACAAATATTTTGCTTTTAACCCTTTTGAAGCAAGTTAAATAGGAAATAGTTTTTCATAAAAAGCCTCAAAATACAACTCAATTTGGATTTCATGCAATTTCAATTTCTATGGCTTAGAATTGATTATCAAGATGGTTTCTAGCCAAGATTTGTAATGAAATCCAACTTGAATGCTAAGATTTGAGCAATATGCTTAAATAAGCTATTTTAGTTCAAACCAAAAATTTTGGCCAATTTTGATTTCAATATAGAATTTTCATTTTGAAAGCTTGTAAAACATTTGAAATACATATTAGAATACTTTTACAAAGCTTTTCACAATTTTGGGCCTTTTAAACATAAGATTTGACTTTTGACCAAAATGGTCCTTTTGAAATAGTTATTTGTAAAACAAAGTCAATATTTCAACACAAGATTCAAATGAAGAATAAGATGAGATATAGAGATTTGAATTTTGTGTATGAGTCTAAGATACCATTTGGAACCAAGATACTACACAAGATCCGGTCCAAACGGAGAAACTCACTAAGTGCAATAGTATGACCATTATGGGTCAAGTATAGTTTTTGGGTGAGTTTCAAAATCAAATAACTTTTGATTGGTTGGTCTTTTGAAGATCTTTTGAACACAAGAATTGTTAAGAATGACCAACTCTAGGATTTTCGTTTTGGAATTACTTTCAAATTCATTTTATATTTAATACTATGAAAATTATAAGTTTAAATCCAAAACAAGATACTAGAAACTTGATTTTGGGCATGAAACTCATTTTCTTTGTAAAATAGATTTTTGTGAAGCCAAAACTATTGGAAAATCCTTTGAAAGCATTTGTATACATTTTGCAATTAGTTTTTCACAAGAATACTAATGGTATACAAAATTTTGACTTTTGGCTAAATGGCTTGATTTTGAAAATATATATTTGCACTTATATAAATATGGGCACATGTGGGATGTAATATACATGGTTATGATTTAGCACTCCCCCTTAATGTGCCACTGTCCCAAACTTACTCAAGATTGCAATCAAAACAACTAATAAGCATGAGCAAGCATATAACAAGCAATCTAAATTGATTTTCATGAATAATGCAATATAACCTACACAAGGCTATAAGCTATAAGAATCAATTTAAATACTTGTTACCCGAGATGGCATTGGTTTATGATTGAAGTGAATGTCTTCAAGCTTGGCTTCCTTTTTCATATGATGAAATCATCCTCTTGATTGAGCCAAAGCTTTCCAATGCATCTCCAAGCACCTAATAAACTTCTAGGCACTTGTTGGTACCCAATTTTTGTTGGGTCCAAAAATGTTAGTCACAATAGATTTAGGAATCCAAATGGCCCTAACATTAATAGTCTTAGGTGAACTAACATGACTAGCAATGGATTTGCGATTGTTATTACTCCTAAGCGAATTATTGGAATTGAATTGAGGAGGCTTAGGAGTTTTAGCATTTTTAGCAAATCCATTTCTAGTTTGATTCTTTCTAAGCACATAATAATCATTACAATGCAAGGGCTTAGAAGATCTAGCAAATCTAGCAAATGGTTTGCTATTGTTATTTTTTCTAAGCACATGATCAACATGATTTTTCTTGGTCTTAGGAAGTCTAGCATTTTGAGCAAACACATTTCTAGATTCATTTCTCCTAAGCAATTGAATATCATAATTTTGCAAATACTTAGGAGAATCGACAAACTTGGCAAACACATTGCCATTTTTGTCCTTCCTAAGCAAATAATGATCATTGACAATAATAGGCTTAGGAGTAATACCTTTGGGACAATCTTTACCGATGTGTCCCTTTTTCCGACAGTTGTAGCAAGTAGGCTTTGAGCGTCTCTTCTTCTTCTTGGCTTGCTCTTTGTCGGTTTGCCTCATTGTTGATGGTTGTGGCTTGATCTCCACTTTATTAGGGCACACGGAGGCGAAGTGTCCTTCTTGTTGCAAGCAAAGCACTTGATGATCTTCAATGTCTTTCATTGTGCCTTGTCTTGCTAGTCTCCTCTTGGAGATGTAGCCGAGTCCTCGCTATCTTGAGGTGCCCTTGGCTTGCTCAAGATCTCGCCGAGAACGGCTTTTCCCTTTATGCACTTCGTCAAGTCATTTTCTAATCTAATGACTTTGGCCTTGAGCTCATTGTTTTCCTCTACAAGATTAGTCTCAATATGCATAGAGGAAGTGGAAGCAATATTTTTATTTGAGCAACAAGGCGATCATCACTAGAGGTGGGCATATTAATTTTAGATGAAATGCTAGAATTAGAAATTAAGCATGGCATATCATCAATTAAATCACATGTAATTCCTATGTCCACCTTAGGCTTATGAATTTCTTTGGAAAGGAGGGATTCATGATTTTCTTGAAGCCTATTATAATTATTTTGAAGTGATTCATGTTCAAGCTTCAAAATTTTATATTTCTTTTTCTCCTTTCCAAGACATTTATTGAGCTCCTCAAGCAAATTCATAAGTTCATTATAAGTGAGCTCATCATCATCATCGTCACTTACCTCATTCTTACCTTTCGCCATGAAGCAACGGATTTGTGATGGAAGAGCATCTTCATCGCCACTTGAGGCGGAGGTTGAGGTTGATGGAGATGTCGGTTCTTCATCACTTGAGCTTGAGGTGGAGCTTGATGTTTCATCTCCGACATCTCTTCCTTAATGCAATCCTCAATAGAAGTGGATGATTCAAATAGTTCTTGAAGCTTTATCCACATTTCATGAGCTCTTGAGATTGCATATTCTATCAAAGATTTCATCGCCACAACACAAAATAAAACATTAGTAGCTTGAGTGTCGAGATGTAGGCATTTCTCTCTCCTTCAGCTTGGAGCAACTTCATTCAATGGAGAGGAAAAGCCGACATCTACGATCCACCATATTTGGGGCTCATGGATTTAAAATGAGAAGTCATAATTAATTTCCATGAAGCATAATTTGTGCCATCTAGCACAAGTGGATTATGTGAGTGCACTAATCCTCTAGTCGACATCCTTTGCTCTCTAGACGGTTAAGTCTAATAAAGGAGAGACCTTGCTCGATACCAATTGAAAGGACAGGGGATGTCGCCTAGAGGGGGGGTGAATAGGCGAATTAAAAACTTTGTAACTAAATGCAATGGAATAAAAATATTGCAGCTAAATAAAATCTCCCGAGAGACTCAACCCGAATGTCCGGATATTTAACCCGATACTCGGATTATCCGGATCGTCCGGTTCAGAGTCCGGATACTCGGATTGATCCGAGGACTCGGATCGAGTGTCCGGACTTATCTCCGGATACTCGAAATGTCCGGACTATCCGGTTCGAAGTCCGGATACTCCGGATTTAAGACCTCGAAATGAGATTTTAAATCCCTGCAATTTTTCAATAATCTACTTGAATACAAAAGATCTAAATGCTATCAGGTACATGGGGATGATGAAGATCTAGAGCCAAACACAACAATAGAGTAGATCGGGCAATTTCAAGATTCAAAATCAAAAACTAAAGCAAGAGAAAGAAGCAAAATTGGAGACAATGATTTTTCACCCGAAGTTCGGATCCTTGAGGGGATCCTACGTCTCCGTTGAGGCGGCTCGGTCACACTTGAGTCGGGGTCTCTTTCAACCCTCTTCCTCCCGGTGTTGCACAAATGCACTCGCCGGTCTTCACTCCTTTGATTCCTTCCCTTACGGAGGCGGAACCGACCTTCACAAACTTCCCACGGCCAACCACACAAAGCTCCGGTGGCTCGTAGGCGACCTCCTAGCCGTCTAGGAGTCCTCAACCTCCAAGAGTAACAAATGCTCACGAAGAACAACCTTGGAGATGAAATCAAGTGCTCAATCAACTCAAGACTCACTCCCAAACTCTTCCCAACCCTTCTCACAAGGGGATCACTTAGATCTAAGGGTAAAAGCTTCCTCAAAGCCTCCACACATTTCCCAAAAGCCTCTCAAAAAATCCACACCAAAAGCCTCCTCAAAAGAGGGAGGATGGGCTATAAATAGAACTCCCAAAAACTAGCCGTTGGGGCAAGTCAAGCACAACCCGGAGACTCGGACATTAACCCGGAGACTCGGATTGGAAGGATCACCATCCCGAGAGAGCCAACCCGAGACTCGGACAAACACCCGACACTCGGACTAATTCAACCCGGAGTGTCCGGACTAAACACCGGATACTCCGACCAACCGAGAGCAGCCACCGAGGGTGCCAACCCGAGTGTCCGGACTAAATGTCCGGATACTCCGGACTGTCCGAACAGCACCGAGCAACCCGACAAAACGAGCATAACTTTTCACTCCGGACTCGATTCCGAGATCTTGGACTCTATCAAAAGCTAAGAACGAGGGCTACACAACCAACAAGATCTCACTATCCAAAACTCAAAGGATAACCACAGATTTCACAAAGAAATCAAGAGAGACCTACAACCCTCACTTTCCTAAGACTACCAACACCACTCTCTTTCTAAGATTCACAAGGATGGATCACTTGAGCACTTGACACATCTAAAAGTCATTCGACATCGCATACCTCTTAATAGTACGGCAATCCTTAGACTCAAATTAAATCAAAGATAATATAAGTCTAGAAATAATCACTTGCCGTCTTCTTTCTTAATGCCGATGCATGAAGACCTTCACCATATAATTGATGACATCTTCGCCTTGTCCAACTCGACTCGATTCACCTCATGAGACTCTCGTCCTATCAACCTTGACTTGATCATCCTCTCTGGACGATCTCCACGCCAAGTCGCTCTTGACTTAGTCCTCACTCTTGGTGACACCGCCGTCTTATTGACCTCGGCTTAATGATCATCCTCCAAGATACCTTGGTCATCATACACATACGGGACCTAATTCTTTCCAAACTACTCATGAAAGACATTAGTCCCAAAAGCTCAATAGATATGAATAAATTGATATTTGTGAGCAATTGATTACAACAAGTGTTTCATATAAAGAAGCACAATATAAATGGAAACACTTACATAAGAAATGTTCTCTACTAAGTACATCATGATGAATATGTAATTGATCTATATGCACTAGAGAGATAATTGCCAATATGATGAGTCAATTAAATCATGGCAAGGATCACAGACTTTACTTAAATGAAGCACATGATAGAATATACACGAATTGTACATGTGCAAATAATATTTGGAGTAAGAGTAAATATGTGATCCAACACTAGATAAACTTCACTAAGAGAATTGCATGAGAAGATATACAAATAAAACATGCATGCACCAAGTCAATCTATAGCAATATGAAGTTTAACTCTAGTTAATACATGCATACCATAATGAACTCAAATGAATATATATGCACAAATAAATATGACATGAACCAATGTGCATATATAAAATCAACATGCTACTTGGAGTTCACTATGCATTTGCACGAAAGGAATGCAATAACAAATATAGAATAGATACCAAAATTGCATACCTTATCTTTGCTTAACCTTCCTATTTGATTTTCCTCTAAATAGATGAGACTGATACTCAACTAGGCAATAACAAGTTAGTCTCATAGCAATATAATCATATTAGAGGTTTGTCATTTGTTAAGCATTTACTTAATTGCATAGATTGTCATTATGAGTGTTTGTCATTAATCACCAAAATAACATAAGTGCCTAGATGCACTTTCAGCAGTATTCTCATATTGGGATGGAATGTGCACAACATTTTGTCTAACATTTCAGCATTTTTAACTTTCTGGTTACAGAATGTCAATTTAGCGACAAGGTTTGTGCATGGCAGAGATGTATACTACCACAGTCTTAAAATCCTAAAAAGTATAGGAGGGTTCATTCACACTATGCTTCTGGCAGCAGGGCGTATCTATGCTAGTTATATTGTTATTTCAGAGAATTCTATAGTACAAGTGGGTTCTCCTCCATCAAATATTCGGTCTTCAAGTCCGAATGGATATGGTACCTTAGAAAGTGCAGGGCTGCATACTTTGTGGCTTTAGAAAGAGCAGGTGTATCAGCTTCAGGTTGGGTAATAGCAGCTCCAAGAGATTGAGATATCAGGTTAATCTTGGCATTCATTGCCCAAGTGAGGTAATTACTGTCATTTAGGACAAGCTCAGTAAATTCTCTCTTTGCAATGTCCAACATATCCTATTTTATATTCATGCAAAAACTGAATTTTTACTAATGGTAAAATCAATATATTGCATGCTTACTCATGAATCAGTAAAGCTTGGTCTATATCTATTTGATAGATAATTATCTAAAATTTTCACAAATTTTTCTAGCATTTTTCATAATTTTCTACTAATTTTCAAGCAATTTTTAGAATTACCAAATAACAGAAAAATAAATTTAGCCTGAATAACACATGGAACTATGCTAGGAAAAATAAATCGAGAGATACGAAGCTTCCAATGTGTAATAATTCTAAGGTTCAGCAAATTTACGGAAGCCCATATACCTAAAAATTTAATTTCTAGGATTTAATATAAATTTTCAGAATTTGTTGAATATTTTTGGAATACAAGAGACTTCAGGGCCCTTAAAGAAAGATTCCTGTGATTGGCCGTAAATAACCATTATTTTAGGGGTTAAAATAGAAAATCATCATTTTCTTTCCGCTTGAAAACACAAATTGGGTTGTTAGGCCTATAGGTCGTGCGAGTGACGCAGCGAACACGTGACTTCGGACGCGTCGCGGTCGAGTAGCGGGTGAGGTCGGGTGGCGGCGCGCGGCTTCGGGCTAGCGTGGGAGCACGGCACACAGGCTCGGCAGTAGGACAACGAGCGCCGACGCCGGCAGCCATGCGCGGTGACTCAGTGCGCAGCTCATGGCTATAGGCTAGTGCTGGCGTGAGCACACGAGTGCAGAGCAGCTCAGCTAATGAGCATGGCACTCTTCGGATGGTGCACGTGAGGTAATGTGTGGGCACGACCGATAGCAATGCGGCAGGCATGTCTGACGGCGCTGTAGGGTGTGGGCATGCGGCAGGGCACACAACAAGCGTGGGCGCCGCACGTCGGTCATGGCCAGCACGTGCAGCGAGCGCTGTCGGGCTACGGCGTGACAAGCGGCGTTATTAAAAAAATTATGAATAGTAATAACAAACACGCTAATTATTCAATCAGATTAAACGAGTAACCTAGACAATTAGAGAAATTAATCTATAGGATTAAAAACTGTTCATGTGCGATTAACTTACATGCTTCGAACTTACATTGGTTGCAATAGGTTTAATTGCTTGATACCGGTCAAAATTCGATGCAGTGTCGATTGATGAGGCAAACGATCTCGATCGCCCTCGGGAAGCTTCGAGCTTTCTTTCTGTGCTTTACATCTCGTGATCAGCATTCTATGCTCGCGACGTATGCCATCACTTTTGGCTTGCTTGATTTTAATATTAATTCCTTATATGCTACTAGAATTTAGAGAAATCCCGAAGTATGTCACTAGCATATGGAAGCTTACATATTAGTAAGATAATAAGTGATATATAAGAGATGAAACAAACATTCAGGGACACATAAGGAATTGCCACTTGATTTTAAGTCCCCAACTCCTTGATCATAGTCATCGTATGCTTTCCTAGGCACTAGAAGCGTCAAACTCCTCTCTGCCTCCTGTCGCTTACTGTTATCAGTGGCTTCAGGTGGAGGCTGGTCACCACCATCCATGGGGATCTTTTTTTCAGTTCAGTGTGGAACTTGTTGGCTGCCTTTTATGACAACGGCAACGGAATTCGCTTCGAGCCGAGCCAGTGCCTGCTGCGGCGGGCGATCTCCGAAAGCTTCTACTTCTAGGGCCCGCCAGCTCGAACACCAGCGCCGCTACGCCCACGATCACCGCCGCCTCAGGCACGCCCAGCCCGACCAGGGATTCCCACCTCAACAATCACCCCACGGACGCACGGCCACAGGGGCCGCGGTCGCAGAGGCAAGGCCTGCCCGCCGGAAGGAAGTGGAGGCCCGGCCGCACGGGGGCAGAGCGCGGCAGCGGCGGCGGCGGCGAGGCCGTAGGGTTGATCTACCGGAAGCAGAGTGGAGAACATCCTGTACCGCGACTCCTCCGTGGAGCCAGTGTAGAGCATGACGATCCGGCCGTCCGGGAGCTACGTCGCGGAGCCGGTCCAGACGCCGTTAATGTCGTTCCGGTGGTCGGGCTCTCGGGCACCGTTTTTTTTGGATGTTTGGCCAATGGAAAGACTCGTGCTGATGGTATATTGTAGAACGATAATGCCTGCCGTGAGTCACGATGCACCATCCGATCACACGAAGCATACACAATATAGAGATAAAATTATCTCTTTTTATTAAATTAATTCTCTTATACTTATACATGTAGTGGAAGACAATTAGATTGATTCTTTTATATAAAGGATACTATATTTATAGTAAAAGACAATAAAAAATATATTTAAATTCATCCACAAGAGATAGTAAGCTGAAAGAGAGAGAAACATAATAAATGGTATAAATTTATCTTTTAAGCCTATTGATAGACACCACATATTGGATAAGTAATTTCTAGGTACCGTGAAATATATAGACATATAAATAATGTCTCGCACAAAATACCCTAACTACGCTCAACAAATCCCATAATCCCATTATAGATATATAAAAGCCAGTCTATGTCAAGATCCTAATATATCTCGCCTCCTGTGGAAAATAAAGAGAAGATCTCTCTCTCTCTCTCTCTTTAGTCTCTACCAAGATCTCTCTCTCCCCCCTCAACTCCCGAGCCCCAGCAAAACCTTGCGCTTTGCGGGATTCGCTCGGGTGCAAGATCATAGGAAGGAAAGAAAGGTGTGTTTCCCACTGCTCGTCCGTTTTAATTTGTGCAAAAGTAGTTCCAAGATTCGATTTTTTACCACCTGTTTAGTGCCCCTTTTCTGTGATTTTGTTTTATGGAGAGGCAACTCCTTGATTGGATTGGAAACTCTTGGCCCAGGAGACTCATCGGGGTCGGGGGATGCTTTGGTTGCGATTTTTTTGTTAAAGGCAGTGATCAATGCACAAATGTATCCTTATCACGAATTGCTTTACAACTCGGTTCTACTCTGCAACCCCATGCATTATTTTGCTCAAGTGGAAATTTGTGTGCATGAACTAGAAAAGCTGGGAATTCGATGTGTGTGTCATTTTTTCGTCGAGGAAAAAGAGATTAGATCCCGACTCCGGACTCCCAATCTTTCTTAAGTACAGTTGTTACTATTAGGTCGAATTGGTGACCATGAGTGCTCGTTTTGAGATCCATCATCTCGGCTATTTCTAGTTTGCAACATGCAGATTAATCAGGTTCTTTGCCTTATGAGTTGCTCAAGTTGCTTCATATATTTTGGCCCAGCACAACTGCCCTGCACGTCTCGAGATTCTTTAATTGAGAATTTATTATTTGGATCAGTGCTATACCTTTCTGAATTATCAGATTCAGTTTGGAGTTCTTGCTATATAACACTGCTACTTAGCTCGTGCTAGTTTAGGAGTGATCTGATTATCAGATTCTTTATAGGTTCGCCCCTGTATCTCTATGGCACCTCTCTTTCGATATTTCTAGTTTTGTGCAAAGCACCTGTTGAATTTTCTAACTCCTGATCAAAGTGAGTCAGTGAAGGTACTGATATTTACTGTGAAAATTTTAAATTTTAATTGCCCACTGCACACGTTCCTATCCTTTTTTGACATCTTGAGAACGGAATAGTTCATAAATTTGTGCCAGTGTCTTGTGTCCATATCAATTGAAATCTTTTATGCCCATTTTGTGTAACTCCCAACATTCAAATTTTATTTAATTTGGCTCCTTGTCTGGGATGACACGTGTGCAACCTTGATATGCTTTTGCTGTTGTTTAATTAAAGGGCATATCTCCAGTTTTCACTTTTCAATAGAAACTGATGCATATGATTGTCTTTACTACTCTAAAAGAAGGTAGTGATGGTGGTTCATCTGTCTGCCCCATATACCTAAAAAAGCAATGTACAAAAAAAAAAAAAATTCCACCACCCTAAAAATTCTCTAACAAGAAAAAAAAACAATAGAGCTCTACCAGGTGCATGGCAGAGCCAAAAATGCGGAGACACGACATGGCCAAGCGCGGAGGTGGAGCCAAAGGTGTGGGCTAGGCAGACCGATCTTGACAATGTCAACTCGACGTACTAGGACTATGATTTTTTTTTATCTGTAGCAAAGTACGAACATTCAGGCAGCAGCGACATTGGGTGGAGATGCAGCGAGAGGGGGCTGCAGGTTGCCTCTAACCCTATAGATACTTCCGGGGTGGATGTTGAGGGGCAACATCCTAAATGGTGGGGCTGATCGGCTAGGTGACCGCAAATTTGTTGGATTGGGATGTTCCACTGACCTGCAACCAGGCCATATCCGATAGCCACCCAAATCCGACAGACACAAATGTCATTTGCACTGTAACACTCAAATGTGCTTTTGCATTAAATATATTATGTATCTATCTTTATACTACTTAATAATAACTTATTGGTGATGGTGAATCATTTATCCCAACCCCACCCATCTCCTTCCGTCCGCCCGCCGATGTGGGCCATGTGTGACAGCATGTTCCATCTCCCGGCTCCCTCTTCCACCTCCTTAAAAAATCTGTAACAAAAAACATAAAAAAACAATTTATCAACCAACAAATGCAGTCTCTCAAAATTCTGTTACAAGAAAAAGAAAAGAAAAGAAAAGCTCTACTGAGCGCGGTGAAGTCGAGCGTACGGAGACGTGACACTGTTGAGCACGGAGGCAGAGCCAAGGGCATGGGCTAGTCAGGCTGATCCCAACGATGTTGACATGACATGCTAGGGTAATATAATATTTTTTATCCATAGCAATTAGCAAAGCATTGGCATTCAGCTAGTTTTTCTTTAATTTATTTGCCAAGGGATGTTGTTTACATGGCATTCGTGCTGGGGTTACTTTCTGGATGACTGGATTGCACAAAATAGCCTTGATTAACACCGGTGGACTTTTGCGATTTGCATGGCAATAATTAATCAATTAATTGCTTAATTGTTCATGGACTGCCTCTTTCCATTGGTTGAGCTCATGCAACCTGGAATTGATGATGACACCTATGATTTAACATGGTAACTATAATACTCATACATTTTATTTCAAGGAAATAGTTTTAAATTCATATTTGATATGTTGTATTAGACTATTAATTGATTGCTTAAGCAACAATCTTGCTAAAGGAAGGGCTTAAACTTGCTCTTTTTGGTTGCTTCTGTCTGCTTCAGAGTTCATCCCTGAGTTGTTCTTTGAGGTTGCTGAGCTTCAGAAAAATATAGAGAGCCATCTTGAAGACATTGAGAAGGAAGAAATTTTAGTCATGAGAAGAGGGCCATTTTCAAGTTAACTACTGGATTCTTCAAGGGAAATGTATTTGGCCATTTTCAAGTTAACTACTAGATTCTTCAAGGGAAATTAGCAAGTTATTAATGTATTTTGCAGCTAAAAGAGAGGCTGCAACCCTCCTTGGCTCCCCTTAACAGTTCCGCTATTGGCTCTTCGGTTTGCATGTCATCTGGCACTATAGCATAAGTGTTTTGTATATCTTTCTTTCATGAAATGTAGCTTCATCTTTACACACAGCCAAAAGCTAGGATTTGTTCCTTCTGCTGAAATCTTTTTCTAACAATCACCCCTTCTTTTGCAGTAAATTGGTGATTTCTGCTGTGCCATAATCATGAGTCTAGCTTGTCTAGTATGCCATGGCATGAGCAGCCCCTCGCACTCTTTTAGAAGCTATTCAGTCTCAAGCTCAGAGGAGGAAAACAGATGTGGAGCTGTTGTTGCCTGCCTAACGCGGAAAGTAATACCTGCTGGAACTGCTAACAGCGTGGGAACGTCAAAGGTGACCCCTTTTCCTCTAATGGCTACTGGCCAAGGCAGTGAGGGTGCTCCTCGTCTTCAACGAAGCCATGCTGTTTCAAGGGACCTCGTCAGAGACTGGAACTTTGATGAGATCATCGTTGGGAACTAGAGCAGGACCAGCAGTTCTTTCCATGCTGGACATCAAACTATCATCTGGCACCCATCACTTGATGTGCATTTTCTAGTATACATCTTGATATCTATGTACTATATCAGTACCCATTCAATCGATGAGCAAATTATTAAGAGTACTGGTACTTATAGAGACACTGTCTGGTTTGTTATATAGCTGCTAACTTGTGTAGATACATAAGTTTTTCAGGGCTTTTTTTGCTGTTAACAATAATAATGATAAATTAAGGGTTTTTTTTTTGTATCTTTAGATCAAGAGTATCCCGGTTAGCTGATGCCATATCAAGTCAACTATTTTTCACAGGCTTTGGATGTTGTGGCTTCCTGATGTAATGGGGTCTTAAAAGTGTCCATCCCTGAGGGCCATGAGGAATGCAGGTGTCTTATTCTTTTTGGCTAGTTTTATGAACTCTCTTTGTACATCTTGATATGGTTCCCCGTTGACCTGCTAAAACTCCTGGCTAAGAAACAATTGATGTGCTGATGCGTTCCTGATGTTCTTTTCCATCAAAATGTCGCCAAACAGAACAGATTTCTGCAATGGAAATCTATGTGCACAGAAGAGAAAACTCACCGTATGGGCACAACCTGGCTTCCTTATTAAAAAAAAAAGTAAATACATTTTCCATGTGCTTAGAGTTACATGGAATAAATCCGTAACACTGCAGATACGATGTTACAAACAACAAGATCAAGTCTCATAACAATGCCAACATTTTGTGGTTTAAATGGTACAAAATTGCAGTTGAAGGTGCCTTTGGTCACTCACTGCAATGTAGTAATTTCATATTTTCGCTAAGCAGCAACACGGGGCTTGATCAGAGCAACCGCTTCTTTGATTTTTGCCATGGCAGTTTCAAGCGTAGATAGCGCTGCAGCATATGAAATGCGAATGCAACTGTCATCCCCAAATGCATCACCCGGGACAAGCGCAACCTAAATGCAATCCACAAATAGTGATTATGATATTTCAATAAGCTTCACTGAAGAATATATAGAAACGAATTGCTGATTCATACCTGTGCCTTCTCTAAGAGGAACATGCAGAGGGATTCAGAGTCATTGATAGTCCCAAAACCCTTTACTTCGGATCCATAGTAGTAGCTGAAGTCAATGAACAAATAAAAGGCACCCTACAAATTTGAAAAACTTAAAAAGACATTTGTTCGGAGTGTTCAACTAGGTTTAAGACAGAACACGTGTAATCTTAGTTCTTACCTGAGGTTCTGATATTTTCACACCTGGCAGTTCCTTGAAGCTTTTTACAAGGTAATTCCGGCGTTCCTGGAATGCTTTTACCATAGTTGATACTGCTTCACCACCAGCGTAACCAAGGTTTAAAGCTGCGAGTCCTGCCTTCTGTGATATGCTACTGGCACCTGAGGTGAACTGCAGTAAACATGCAAGGCATTGGTGTCAGAACAATCGCAGACCATGATGATTATTCTCCATGATACTGAGAAAATTTACAGAAGAGAAAGGAAGCTAGCGCAGCAAAGGTTACAACATGAAAAGATTTGCAGATTTACCAAAGTGATAGTTTTGCAGGAGTGCAGTATCAGTCAACCTTACATATTAGAGATACAAGGAAGACGATGTGTTTACCTGGCTTTGGATCTTTCCACACGCTGCAACAAAATGTTTAGGGGCAGCAAGGTATCCGAGTCGCCAGCCCGTCATTGCAAAAGCCTATAAAATTTCCAGAATAAAATATTTAGCCTGCTCAGTTGCATACCCAAGGGCCAACTTTCGATTTTGAATATTGCACAGAATTGAATTAGGCATGGGTTTCTTGCTATGGTTCTCAAGGACAGTATATGTTTTGTAATTTGAAAATCCATACAACTAGAAGTGCTCAAGGTGTTTTTGAAGAGTAAATGATAGTAAACAGCAACATATCTACCTTTGAAAAACCATTTACAGTTAATGTTCTTTCCCACATTCCAGGCAATGAAGCAAAACTTGTGTGTATCGCAGGGCGATAGATAATATGCTCATAGATCTCATCAGATAAAACCTGAAAATCATAAATAAGATTATATGTCATAATTGTGTCACATAACCTAACTAAAAATCCAATAATCAAAGCAGTTACCAGAAGTCTAGGATGCTTCTTGACTATATCAGCTATTTCTTCAAGCAACTCCTTTGGATATACCGACCCTGTTGGATTAGATGGAGAGCAGAGAATCAAAAGCCTCGATTTCTCATTGATCTTCGCGGCAAGCAACTCTGGTCTTAACAAGAAATTCTCTGATATGCTTGTATGAAGGATCACTGGAGTTGCACCAGCCAATGTAGCCATCTCAGGATAACTGACCCAGTATGGTGCTGGTATCAAAACCTAAAACAAAAGGATCTCTGAACATTGTCAAAACAGACAACAGCGCAGAACATTTTCATTCCAAGCACAAGAAACATCAGTGATGACATGACAAATTTCGCAGAACAAGCTTCAGTGAAGCAATCTCTATTCGCAACTACTTATAAAGCTATGCAATGATCCGATGCAAATTATTTTAATGATGTTAAACAAGGAAATTATTATACAGGTTACAGCACATGTCATACATGAACAAAACAAAAATGCAAATTATCCATGAGTGACACACTTGTGCAACCAACAATCTAATCACCGGGTATTTTCTAGACAGGTTTGATTGGAAATTTGACCTTATAACATAGACCGCAAAAGACAGTCCTCAGGATTTCTGCAAAGGATGACCAGAAATAAAAAAAATGCACTATTGTTTAGTAAGACAGAGAGCCCACCTCATCACCAGGTGAGCAAACGGCAAGCACGGCTTGTGTAATGCACTGCTTAGCTCCATTACTAACTAGCACCTGATCTGGGCTGTAGGATATCCCATTCTCCACTGTACATTCATAATAAACAAAAGTTATTCAATCTTCTTAACAAAAGTGGTAACTTTGCGAACAAGAAATCCATCCATACGCACCCTGGAGTTTATTGCAGATAGCCTTTCTAAGCTCCAAAGTCCCAGCATTAGGAGTGTACCTTGTAAAACCATCCCTAATTGCATTCATCCCAGCCTGGATCAAAGCAAGCAACAAGAGTGCTTACCTGAGATATTTCAACTTGCTAATGGCAGTCGTTCTTATGACTAAATCAACTACAATGTAGGCTGTAAGGATTAAAAGTTCCTACACTTCCAATCAAGATATTGATCAAATAAGTGCAATGAACCACAAGGTCCAAAAAATTTATCCAATTCAAGTGGCCGTACACACAACGAGGGAAAAAAACAAGGGTAAAATTTAAACCTTTGGCAGACTCGTACCAAAATTAGAGACACCTGAAAGCGAGGAGCCGTGCTTCTATACATCACTCTTTAGTACAAGTTGCACAAATCATGAAACAAATAAAAGGTACTATCTACCCTTCATTTATGCTTAAATATTTGTAAAACTTTTTTAAAAAAACGCATAGAAGCACCGCTTAAAAGAAAACCTACTAAGAATTCGTACTAATTACAACGCAATTTTAACAAATCCCATGTAATGCTCAGAACCTTGGTCACAGAGATCATGACTTTTCCCTCATTCCAGCCTAAATTTCTCCGGAAGGATCGGAACCAAGGACAAGCACCCACCTCGGCAATCGCGGCCGGCGTGTCGAAGTCGGGCTCCCCCGCGGCGAGGCCAATGACCGGCACGCCGGCCTGCTTCAGCGCCGTGGCCTGGTCTGTGATGGCCATGGTCTTGGACGGCCGCAGCGCGCTCACCGTCGGGCTAATTGACGCGTCCACCGCCTCCGCCCTCACCACCGCCATCCTGGCCCTCGCCGCGGGCCTCTTCCCCCACGCCCTGCGACGCAGCCAAGAAAGCACTCATTTTTCACCGTAACTCACAGATCGCTGCAAGAACCAATAAAAGAAAAGGTATTGATCCACGGAGCTCCGAAGAGGTTGGTTGGTAGCTCACCTGGCGAAGCAGAGAGAGCTGGGATTGGAGGCGCGTCTGGTGGGTTCGGAGAAGGACGGAGCGGAAGAGAAGGAGGTGGTGGTGGCGGCGGCGGCCATCGAGGGTGTGGACCTGCCGCTTGATGTCACTACTCACTACTCACTAGTGATTTTTTTTAAAAAAAATAATACAATTTTTTATTCAAATTACAAAAATATACCTCGATCGGAAAAATTACAAAATATACCTCTGTCGTTATATGGTTTGACGACAAGAGTGCAAAACGCAGAAAAAGCTGAATCAACGCTAATGTGGGGCCAAATTTTAGGACGAGAGGACTCTGTCGCCCCACCATTAAGCGACTGGATTGAGTCGCCTCACCATAGGGCGATTGGAATAAGTCGCCTCATCATTGGGCGACAGGGCGATAGAGCGCCGAATAAATTTTAAAATCATGAATTGTTTTTTTTTTTTGGGAAAATTAAATTTATGAGGAACTATTTTGCACTGATTTTATTCGAAAATTCGTTGTAACTTGCCAGCCTTAATTATTAAAAATCAGTGCTATTTTGATGGTTGCTAGAATTTTATAGTTCAAACTAAGGTTCAATAAATTCAGAAAAATTCATATTTGTCGGTAATAATCATAATTCATGTAGTGTTTTACAAAATTATTTGTCAGTTAATTATTTTGACAAAAAAATTCAAATTTTGTTGTTCTTCATTCTCTTTTCAGACAAATCATAGTAAACTATTGGAAATGAATAAAACCCGACATTGATATTACAAAGTGCAGGGCTAAGTCACAAACTAGGATACAACATAGGTATATACCTTAAGGAATTCATAAAACTGGGATACAACATAGGTACATACATACCTTAGAGAATTCATAAAACTGGGATACAACATAGGTATATGCCTCTGGCGAAGGACTAAGTCACAAAATCATACATTCTATGGCCATGGTTGTCGGAATAGAGCATGGTCAAATGGACGATAGTTATATATTGATTGCTGACGAGGTATTACGTTTGGATACCTGATAGACTTAATGTAATAGCATCGTCAGGATTTGGAAGACTCTGAGGATGCAAGGTTCGTGGCTTAGGTGGCATGAAATCGTCATCATCATCATCATTTGTATGGTTACGAGCTAGCCCTCTTTCAGTGCTGGTTGAACGTCTTCTAGCATTGTTTCTTGAACGGCCTATTGTAGTAGTGCTTGAACGACCTATTGTGTTAGTGCTCGAACGTTAAGGTCTACGTGATATGAAATCGTCATCGTTATTTGCGTAGTTAGGAGCAAGCCCTACTTCGGTGGTGGTTGAACGTCCTCTTAAACTTGTTGCTGCAACAGTACTGGGTCAACCTCTACCCCTCAAGTTAGATCCTCTTTTATGTCTTCTGCGTGAACCAGGTATCACACCCCCACCGAAGAGCATATACATCGTCGCGAATTCTGAGATATCTTTGTTCAACAACTCTTTATCCTCCGGGAATGACTTAACACACAAGACGAGCATACGAATTAGTAAACTTATAGATAATGCTAAAAAGATTAGTAGGATGAACAAATAGGAAATAACTAACCTTAATATGTTCTGCATACTGATCGGGCAGCATCATTACCCTATAAAGTCTCGTAGAGAAACATGTAGCAGAAGGGTGGTCAGCCAGTTCGCACACCCTGAAATACTTTTGACTCCATCCTTACAAGTGCGTCTTGAGGTCGTCGGAGGTCACAAGGTTCAAGCCAGAGGTTGTCACGTTATGCCTCGATAATGTCGGATACCACTTTACTTAGGTTCTCCTCCTTGAACGGATCATCCTTCCCATTACGCGTAACCTTCAACGTGTAATGAAGGGCAACACTGCTCATATTAGGTGTCCACGAGAATGCTCTGCTAGAGGATCTAGCCATGGTGAAGTGTGAGTGGGAGCTATGTATGTGTGGCTGCGGTTTGACCTTTTATAGACTCAAAGGGGTGGTGTATGGACTAAGTGTTGGAAGGTAAGATTCAAACATGCAGACGGATAGCAAAACGCCGGAGTGTGTAGTCAAGTCGGGCTGAAAAGGCAGACATGCATGCAAAGAGTCAGTACTGACAAATGTACTGTGCAATACGTGGTCACTTTAGAGTTAAAAGTAGTCAGTGAGTGGTCACTTCGGACTGTGTAGAGTGTTATCAAATCAACCTGAAAAAATTTAAAGCATTGGGCAGAGTGTTGCAAATTGTCGCTGCAAAAGGTGATGGATGCTTTCTTTTTTGACAACTCATCTTGACAAAGATGCTACCTTTGACTTGTCTAATCAGCCTGACAAAGCTGCACGCCCGTGAGTTATCTAATTGCCCTGAAAAAGCTGCCGCACGGGAATTGTCTAATCAAAGGCTTAAGTATTTTAGAATCTGCGTCTGTAGTGATTGTTTAGGGTGTTTGCTTTGGCAGGATTGAGATGCAAAGCAAGGTTTAAATAGGATCTTTTTCCAGATTATGGTAGTACATATATCAAAGGGTGTTTCCGGGCTATTCCTCCATATTTTTTCATTCAAATATGTTATTTTATGGGGTGCGGGAAACGCTGAAGTGACCATGCAGTTTACACGATTGCGGTCCAGTTTTCTTTCTAGGTTTGTGGCTGCAACGCATAGGATATTTTAACCATTTTTTAGGCATTAGTAGTGGATACTTTAACCATTTTTAACTAATTGACTCTTTGTGTTTGAAAGCAGGTCCTATTGTAAAAAAATAACAGTATTGCATAACCAAATATAATAGTTCGTGATCATAAAAACCATATGTCGTACAACATATTTGGAACGGATTAACTAAATACATAAGATAAAAAGTTCCAACAATCCAAAACATAAGAAACTATTGTCGGCCCTGTTTGGGGGCGGCTCCTCGCAGCTGGGTAGGCCTCTTACGAATCTGCCCCTGCGAGTAGGTCAACTACGTCGGTGCATGGTGGGCCCTATATGGTCTAGCTGGAGGTATAGCATACTCTGGCTGAGAAGGCTGCGTCGGTGGTGGTGCTCCCTGCAACTGCGATGGTCCAAACTCATCCGCATCAACGAAGTAACACACCACCATCATCGAGGTCGTAGCCCGCGTGGATTGCTTATAGAAGTTCCTTCTTCTTGAATTGCTTATAGAAGTTCGCACCTAAATGCCTCATGCACCATCGGCTCTGCAAGTTATACCATAGAAATGGCTCCTCTTCTCATGTTTGCAACTTCTTGATAGCACTAAACAGACCAGCATGCCTGTCATACAGTATGCACACATCTTAGCGAGTTTTTACCACCTCGATCTTCAAGTTCCGTAGAAACCACAGCCAACTCTCATAGTTCTAGCTTTCTAGAGAGGCAAAAGCAACATGCAAAATCTGGTTGTTTCCATAAACGCCCACAACTGTCATTATTTGCCCTTTATATTTCCCAGTTAAGAAAGTGTCGTACACGCACAACAATGGACAGCAGTGATAGAACGCCTTAATGCAAGATCTAAGTGTGAAGAAAACTCTCTTTAGATGCCTCTTGGTCGGCCACTTGCTTGACGGACAGTCCTGATAATCATAATAAGTGTCAGAATTTCTTCCATGAATGCAACTGAGCAGTGCGGACAGATTATGGTAGGAGTCTTTAAATTTTCCAAACCTCATTTCTAAGGCCTTCTGCTTCACCCTCCATGCCTTTCCGTAGCTAATTGTGTACTGATATTTGTTCTCGATTGCTCGGATAATAGCACGGGGCTCAAAATTGAGGTTATCCACTATCTCTGGGTACATGATATTCACGATATACCCGGATGACAGGTTCCTGTGAGCCATCAGGGTTTCCTCAATCATACAACTATGCTGCTCAACCTTCGAACATAGCCTGTGGGTGCCCCATTTGGGCTTGTATGCGTGCACTCTCCAGGGGCACCCATGAATCTCGCACACCACGTCGTAGAAGGTTGGGGTGAACTTCTTAACCCTGAATGTCCTTCTTAATGATAAGGTCCAATCTTTCACATCATCTTGCACTGCTTCTTTTGTCAGGTATATAATGTTAGGCCTAACCTTATTGTCACTATACTTCCACGATGTATCATTGCTTTTATTCACAACCATCTTATTAAATTGATGCGTGCTCCAATTTGTTGGCACAAGCGGCTTCGTACCTCCATCTTCCTCATCCGAGTCATCGTCGTCTTCCACTTCTGCTCTGGTGTATTCACGGTCTTCCTCTTCTATCATTGTTGTTATTTCATCAATTTTCTTACCTTCGTCTACTTGTCCTCGCGCTTCTTATCCAATGGTTCCGTCATCCTCCCCAATCTCAACTTGTTCACCACTCTGGTAAATGATGTCCTCATTGCATTCCTGAACATGCTGCTCATGGCTATATTCACTAATTTCGGTGTCATCATAACTTAACTTATTTTGAGATCCACTACACTCATCGGCGTCCAACTGTTGTTGTGAGGCAACAACTCTATCATATGTTTGCACTAAAAGCATACGAAACCATCCACATCGCTCCGTCCCCATCACATATGACATTAATGATGCAGTTTCCTTCACCTCAACTAACTCTCAATAAACACGATCATTTTGTATAGTATAAAGGCAAAATAACTTCAGCTGGCACTTCTCTGGTTCCATCCGAAAAGTATAATACAACCATTTCAACACAGCAGAAAATGTACGCTCTTCGACCTTACTTAAACTTCTGTCCACATACTATACTAAAAGTTACTCAGATCCGCATCCTCTAAACCATACATAACAACCCCTTCTCCATAATATATTCTAAATGAAACTCGTTCTGACATATCTGCGAACCGATTCATTAACCCACGAATTAAATACATTTCGTAAAAAATACTATATCTATTTGATCAAAAAAATCTAGATCTATCTATATCTACACTTCAAAAAATATATATCTTTCTACATTCGTAAAAATATACATCTCTCTACTTCTATTTGTAAAAAAACATCTACACTCCTAAAAATATATATCTATGTACTTCTATCTGTAAAATAAAAATCTACACTCCTAAAAAACATATCTACATCTATCTGTAAAAAAACATCTGCATTTCTAAAAATATATTATTATTCCTAAAAACATCTACGTACATGTATTTCTACGAATCAACTAAATTACTAAAAAATATACAAAATCTATCCGTAACCTCTAAATCTAACTAGATCTAAAAAAAATTCTATCCTACCATAATTTATTGCTAAACAAAATAAACAAAACAAAATTTTACATGCACGGCTACAAATTTCTTCTCCTCTCCCCTTTCCTTCTCTCCCTGCCTTCCTTTTTCTCTCCTCTCCCTCCCACTCCTCTCTTTTCTCTCGGCTGGGCTGGCTGAAATAAGCTCGCGCGCTATAGTGCCACGACGCGATTAAATAGCCATCCTCTGTCACCCGATGGTTTGGCGACAGAGACCCGCGCCCCCTCTGTCGCCAAACCAACGGTCGATTTATTACCTATCGCCCTATGGTTGGGCGACATGGGGAGCCGAAGCATTTCTCGCTTATGTGGCATCGACGTGGCCGTCAGTCGCCCTTTGAACGGGCGACATTTCCCTCTCGCTTTCTCAAAGGGCGACAGAGGTATATTTTTGCAATTTTTTTAGATCAAGGTATATTTTTGTAATTTGAATAAAAAATGTATTATTTAAAAAAATCTTCACTGGTCACCTGGGATTTATATTCGAGCAAAGGCAGGAAAGTGGCAATGGTGGTGGTAGATGGGTGCGCCCGCCATGCCTAGGACTAGGAGCATGATTTTGGTAGGTATTGAAATCGGAGGTTGGAGGATTAGACCTCGATTTCTTTGCTTTCTCTCCCCAACTACCCTCTTAGTTGCCTGGGAAACAAACATAATTTTGGAGTTCTACTTGTTCTTGCGAACCTCCTACGTAGGGATGAAAACGGAACAGAAACGGTCGGTAAATGGTCGTTACGTTTTCATTTCTATATTTTTTACCGGTAACAAAAACGAAATTGAAAACCCCGAAAATGGATACAGAAACGGATACGGAACGGATACAGGAAACGAAAGTGGAAAATTCCACGAGAATATAATATATGATCTATCCAAAGTTTCAAACATACCAACTTTGAATGTTATTGTAGTTATACAGAACATCTTAATAACATTAGCCAACATTGAGCATGGTATGAACAAGGACATATAAACATTGTTTACCTCAAAACTATCCAACACATCATAATATAATAACAAACATAGATAGTTCGACATTGACGAATACTAATAACAGGGGTACCCCAACAGCCCGAAGCGACGAGCCAGTGGCCTCAAGCATATCTCCACCCAACAGCAGCCGCACAAGACATCCGCTCCGAGACCGCAAGACATCCGCTCCCGACCGCCAGGGAAGCGAATCCGACCGACAACGCCCCGACTTCTCTTGGCGGGCGGATCCCCGACCGACCGACACGCCCCGACCCTCTTGGCGGGCGGATCTCCGACCGACCGAACCAAGGTGACGGACGCCAAGGGCCGCGTGTCGTCCTCATCGCCTACCGCCACGCACCCCGAATGAGGTCAATCGGAGTGACTATACAAGGGCGGTGGCTCCTTCCCAAGAAGATCCGTGATCGCAGAAGACAAAGCTTCCACCCATCAACCATCCACGATAAAGACCAACGCCACGCACCGCGACGCCGATTCGCAAGGATCACAGAGGGCAAGTACGCTATTTCCGGGAATACCTAACCTACCGACCACCAAGGCTACCAACCCAAAGATGGGCAAGACGGGTGGCGACCATCCACGTGACGAAGGACCGGAGCTCTAACATAGGTCACCTCGCTCTTCCCCAACTCGATGTAACCCGCCTTCCTTCTCGTATAAAAGGAGGCGGACTAAACGATTCAAAGGGGGACACATAAGAACACGAGGAGACTAAGTCATTTAAGAGCCTCGTCAGAAACATAGTGCAAAAGCAATACACATCGCCATCCGACCGGGTAGGGACTTTCATCCAACCAAGATACATCTTGGACTCACGAGTCTAACCATTCAGGAAGTGGAACGCGCGACCCCTTAGACTTACAAATTTACTTGCCGGCGCTCGAAAACGCCGACAAACATCATAACATAGTAGCAAACATAATGATTTTAGATTGTGAGCAGCGTGATGTGAAGTATGGCTTGTTTGGTTTCCCATAGTTCAGTTCTACTATACTATGTGAATTGTGCACCTCGTTCCAAGCACACTTGATACTGAGAGTTGTTAACCATCCTTTACTGCTCATAAGCTACTTTTGTGAGATCATCTTGCAAAAGGGATTTGACCTGCTTATCGATTACCATCCTTGATTTGTTTGGGTTTAGCCTCTGAAGTGCTTATTATACTATTTTCCAGGGTGCAAGTGAATCAAAACCTCTAGTGGAACCCTAAGGTGCTGCAGCAGAAGAGAAGAAAGAGGAACGATGCATGTACTAGTCACTCAGTAAATGTTAGCAAACGCTTGAGACAAAGAAGTTGTCACTTAATGTTAGTAAATGTTAGCAAACTCTTGGACAATGGATTGTTGAATACTTGAATGTACCATCAGCTCCCTTCCGGTGACTTATATAGGGGAAATATTATTTGTTGCTGCTACCACATTATTTAATCTATCAGCACTTTAATAACTTTGCAAAATTTGTAGTAAGAATCACATAAGCTTAGCATGAAGCAATTGTTGTAAAGTTGTAGCCCCACTCTATTTGAACAATGTACCAAACTATTGTGACGCCCCCACTTCGCCTGACCAGGCCAGAACCAGTGGAAACATCACAGAGCAGAGTGCGCCAGGATCAGGCTAAGGAAAACAACACATGTAGAACTGAAACTTCCACCATATAGTACTCGGGGAATTATTCTTAAAGTACATATAGTAATGTCTTAGGTCTGGCTACAGTGATTTCTACACCGTCCGCCTAATATTACAATATTATTCTAGATGCCTTCCTCCTGAGGGTAGATTTATTCGCCAGGTCTTGGTCGTCAACCCCCTCATATTCATATCCCTCCACAGCAACATCGGTATCATCATAAAGATTCGTATCATCGAGAAAATCGCCTTCTATCTCATCTGGTTGGGTGGACTCAACATGTTCTGAAAAACAACAGAGAAGCAAGGCTGAGTACCCCAGTACTCAGCAAGCCGCGAAACCTTTATGCATGGGTATATAAATATACTTTTCGGCCACCGAGCCGCTACTCCAAAGTAGTACTTTATCCAAAGTACCCCTTTTATCCATTTGTTAGAAAGTGTCCAGTTTTAACTTTTAAATCTACTGACAGCCAAACAACGTGGGGTGTTACATCCTGTGTTAGAGGAAAACCCACACGACGCACTTCCAAACCCGGAAGCTAGGAGTGATATCACATTTGACTCTGATCAGAGGTGTACTGCTTTGCCCATAGCATCACTTTGGCTTATTGTCACAGTGCGCTTCCTTAGGCACACTAATAAACCAAGGAAACAAAACATTTAGCCAACCGTACTTTGACCTCTGCCATACAGCCTCGCCTCACCAAAAGCACGTGGGTCGAGACTCCTCCCCCGACGCCTCGCCCTAGGGTGACTGCCTTCACCTGGCACAATCACCTTTCTCATCATGGCAGAGTCAACTACTTGTCGGTTACTTAATTCAGCCCGTCCCATACCGGGTCTATGGTCAGCACGGTTTGCGCCGATTTTGAGGTAAGCACCAGTTTGGTTTGTCTTAAATGATATCCTATGTGGAGGAGCCCTGACTTTCATAGCAACCCAACCGGGGTTGCTCATACCCTGAACTCCTCCACCCACCATTTACTCCATAACCTCACCAAGGTTATGGTTCTAACACTGGATCTAGCTGATCCAATTAGTGTGATTTAATTTATTTTAGAAACTAACTTTTGTGATGAATGCAAGAGTTTCAAACAACCCAAGCCACAAAATCAGTTCACAAAACATGGTCGAAGGGCGACTTGCCTGGATGAGTGATCACAAAGCTGTCCACAGCCGGAAATGGCTCTAGTTGCCTTCTGTTGTTATTGAGGGGATTTCCTAATAAGAGCACCAAAATTTTAATAAACATCTTTTCTCAAGTTAGGTTTAATTTCTAATGTGCTTGCATTTGAAATTTGTGATGTTTAATTTGCTTATATAGAGATATGTTCATGTGAAAATCGGATCATAATTTATTTCAGAGAGAAGAAAAGAGAAAAACAAGAAATAAATTTTGGATTTGTTTTCCATTGTTATTTCTTGATCTATTTTCTTATTCTGGTAAATTATTCAGGTAAAACATCTATTATTTTATATTTGATTTACTTACTCATTTATTTATCTTCTTATCTATTTTTTTATTTTATTATTGCTAGCTTTTTATATAAATATATATTCTGATTTTTTACCTCTAATTTTCTTTCAGTCCAGCCGGCCCAAAAAAATTTTTCGGCCCAACTGGCCCACTCAACCCCTAAACCTAACCCTAGACCTAATCTCCATTTCCTCATTTTTCTCTTCGGTCGACCGCCTCACCCGAGCTCCCTTTCCCCATCTCTCTCTCGCCCTCATCTCTCCCTCACACCGCCACCTTCTGGCATTCCACCGTGTGCTGCCCCTGCTCCCGAGCACCGCCGCCACCTGGTCCCCTCCCGATTCCCCTCTCCTTCGCACGCCTCTGGCGCCGCCTTCTCTCCCTCGGCCCTCTGCTCCACCCGCCGCCCTCTGCAGCGCCACCGACCCTGCTTCCGTCTCCTATTCCTCTCACACGAGGCCATGCCCGAGGGCCACCTTCCTTCCCCCTCACTCCTACGCTGCCACTTTCCCGATCTACGCTGGATCCAGAGAACTTTGGTCGGGATCTTGCCAGATCCGGTGGCCTCCACCGTCACCGATGGATCCCCGATCTTCTACTGTAGCAGCACCACCATCCCGAGCCAGGTACCACACCCCACCCTCCTCTTTCCTTACTCTATCTCCATTCTACACCATCTCCTCACTTTCTTCCCCCACTCTTTCACCCAGAATATGGCCTTTCGGCTGATCCCTTACCTGGTCGACCACCACCACACCGGCGGCGTCGACACCGAGGCGGAGGGTCTGGCGACCAAAGGCACTACCTCCCCCTCGACCGAGCGACGACCGCACTACAGCCAAGCCCAGAAGCTAAGTACCCAAATTTTCCCTTTCAGATTTTTCTTTAGTAAAGAACTTCCTTTAATGCTTACTGCCATCATGATGTATTAGTGAATGACTATGTTGAAAAATGTTTGAGATCTGCATGAGATACTTGTGCTTTATATTCTGTTGTACTTAAGGCCTAAAGTTGACTGAGTATAGAGATTTTGAGGCAAACACAAAAAGATGTTTTGTAAATTAATGACAGAGAGAAGAGTATATATATATTATCATGTTCTGCATTAATATGTGGTTGGAATTGCAGGGCTCAGATGATTGATCTTAAGTTGTTGATGTTAGCTAAAATATATATATATGAGTTGATACGTTCAGGAGGTTAAACTCAGGGAATAGATTATGTATTTAGTGCATGATTATTAAGGCATAGAAAGATTCTAGGTTGCTTTCTGTAAGGATTATTTTGCTGATTGAGTATCATTCTCTTATTATCAAGGTATCATTATGTTTCAATCCACCATGCTTTTCAGATTTCCCAAGTGAATTTAAGTATAAGCAAGGTCTGTTAAGGTTTGTAATGTGACAGCATGGAACCTTTTATGTGATGATCTAAGATGTATGGACTGGTATAGATTTAAGACTGAATATCTTAATTGCGGTTTTGAACTTAAAGCATAGAGTGATTATGTCAGTGCATGAATATTTGAGTTGAGACTGCGAGTGAGAATCAATGTAATGCTGAATTTTGTGTGAGCACCTGAATATAACCATACATGCATGATTATTGTTCTGTATATATTCTTGTTCATGGCAAGGGTGTATCTAGGTTACTGATTTGCAAGCATAAAAACAGATGTTCTGAGATTTAGTATCTTTGTTGCGATCACTTTTACTCCAGTTCCATTTGATTAACTCATGTTATAATATGGTATTTACTTTGGGGTTTGACATACTAAAATGCATGCTATTTTGTCTTAGGAAGTGCAGGTGTATGCTTGGGTTATGCATTTTCATTTAACACTGTTCTGACCCTTTAAATGTGCTCTGAGTGGTATTGCCTTAGTATGGTTCTATTAAATCAAAACACATGCATACACAGAGATTAACATATGGTGATTTTCTTTGGTGAAGCACTAAGGCATACAATCTTATTACTTAGGCACATGAGAAAACCTTATTTGACAGAGAGAGCTCAACTTAGATTGTAATGCTGTTAGATGCTCTAGCAAATTTTCTTTTCTGACTAATATTACATACATACATACATACATACATACATACATACATACATACATACATACATACATACATACATACATACATACATACATACATAGGAGTAGTTAAGGTTGCCTTGTCTGCACTGCTACTTCAAGATTTGTGGTGCAAAACATTTAGCTACTGGAAGCCAGCTATTTTATTCATGAGTCTGGTATGAATGCTTTCGGATTTAAAATTATATATATCATTTGCACTGATTAGACTATCTTGCCCTTGCATTCATTGATTTAGTCAAGGGTTCATAATAGTTTGAAGAAGTGTGTTTGTTACCTAATCTGCATTTACTAAGTATGGTAGAAAGAAAAGACAAAGGCTTAACTTGGAACCTGGTGTGCAGGAAAAGAGGGTAGGTGTCGATGGAGAAGAGGATGGGAAGTGGTTGCCGACAGCTTCTTCCTTTTTCCTGGACCGCCTTAGCTTCTACCAGCAGAGGAGGATAAAGAAGCACTATTGCTCTAGTGTTCTAGGTGAGTAGTAAAGGCTCATTTGTACTGTGTTTGACTTCTATTTATACTGCTGCATAAACCACTAGTGGGAATTGAAACCTGGATTTTTGCAGGGGGTAAACTGTGGGCTGTGTGCTAGGTGGAGTGCATGCGGGGCTTCAGCCTGCCACTTGTCTAACCGAAATGGGCAAAAGATTGCTGGCCTCTAGCTGGAAGAATGGGCAGGGAGCTTGTTGGCAGCCAGCCGGGAGTATGGGTAGACAGAGAAGGGATGGACGCCTGGCTGGACAGTTCAAAGTCGGTTCAGCAGTTCAACTAGGATTTTAGCAACAGATGGATTTATGAATGTATTACGATCTGTAATTGATGGCACAGACTTGATGTTGTAGGATGTATTTTAAACTTGTTTTAATTCCTTGATGATCTGAGAGGGTGATAATGAGATGACACATTTATGTGATAGCCAGATTTGTTTAGGTGTTGTACTTATGAGAAGTGTATTATGTGCTTTTGAGGTATTCAGAGTTTATAATCATTGTGGGTATGAATGAATGAACATGATTCCTTTGAATAATGACTGATCTGATATTTATGAGAAGATTATTTAGAGTTCATGCTATGTTAGTGTTTAAATGGTTAAAGGTGTGTATATATATGTATGGGGTTGATTTAGCTGTATTAGTATGCAAAAATTATAGATGTGAATGTGTATATACAGGAGTTCATTATTAAGTTTTCTGAGTATTGATCTATTGACTGATCGAGTGTATTACTTATGAGATGTAACTTATTTGATACATATGTTTACAGATTTTTTTTTGGGGTGTATGAGATATTTAGCTGCGCATAGCTTAAACTGTTGTTGCTTATGTTGAATTAATGAGTAGCTGGACTGCTGGTATTTTGAGTAGTAGAGTATTGGGTGAATGAACTGCTATTGATGAGGTTATAGTCTTACCTATTAGGGAGGACTGAACATTACTATTTAGTTTTAATCCTAACATGACACTGGGAGATTTAGGGAATGGATTTTGGGTCGGTTTTTACAACTATCAATTGAATAAGTGCAATTCAAAGCTTTATTTTTTTCCTCTCATTTTCTTCACTTCTTAACATTTGAGAGTTATTGCTTGTCTGAGATCATACGAGTTAATCGCAATAATCGCAATCTAGGAGAGTCACCTTGTGAGTCACCGTTCGGCCATTGGGAGGCGGCGCAGTGGAGGGGCTCCGGTCGGGGGCGCGACGCGGTGAAGAAACTCCGGTCGGGGGGCAACGCGGTGGAGGATCTCCCGTCGTGGGCGCCAGGGCGGCAGTGCGGCGCAGCTAAAGCCTGGGGTGGGGGCGCCGCCAACTCAGGACTTTGGGAGGCCGGGGGAGCCTGGACTTTGGAGACTGAGACAGCGTGAGAGGCTGAGAGCTAGGATTCGGTCTCGGGCCTTGCCGCTTGGGCCTTTTGGACGGAGTCGGCACTTGGGCTTTAGGCAGCCTTCGTCCCATTCAGAAATTCCGAATAGGTTTATATGGAATTTTCGTTCCGTTTCCGTCGGAACTGACTCTCCCGTTTCTATTTCCGTTTCGATACTTTCCGTTTCCGTTTTCGAAAAACAGCTTCCGTTTCTGTTTTCCTTTGGAATGGTCGGAAAGTTTCTATTCCATTTTCATTTCTACTCCTACGTTCCAAACATGCCTTAACGAGGCTGGCGTACAATGCAGCAGGAACTGTAGCAACCTCAAAGCTACATATGATTTGAAGCTAGTTTGAGGCGCGCTTCTGTTAAATGATTGGTGCTCGATGTTTCATCATGCTGCCCAGTTGATTATCTTTCGAGTTCTTCATTGTTCGCTGTAGCCTGTAGGTGCAGTCGTCCGAATGTGTGATGTGTAACAGATTAAATTATCACCTGTTGATCTGAAATTGCAGGGTACTACACCCTATTACTCGTGCTATCGTCATGTTACTGTCATGTCAGTTGCTACGACAGCTCAGATAAAAAACGATTCCTGCATATATCTTACAATTGGGGCTATCTCAATCTATATGGAAAGATAAAGTGCTTGATCATTATTGATGACCGCAAAATATAAGTACACTTGAGAAAGAGGCATGAACTAAAATGGCTCATTCAACAAAGGAAGAACGAGACTAGCATCATACATAAACAACATACATAATGGTCACCATGGCCATTTTCGTCATCATAAACGGTGACCTCGATCAGCTGTCTCCGTTCTGCAGCCCAAAACCGCACGATCCCGAAGGCAGGAAGGAAAAGGGATTCTCGGAGACGTCAAATCCAGGGCGAGTGAAGTCATCAAGCCCGCCAAAGCAAGGATCAAAGTTCAGCGGTGAGAAATAACCGCGTGTATCATCAACCACTTTCATTTCGAGGCTCGAAATACCATCAGATGAGCTACCAGGGAAGTTATACCCCAAACTCCCTACCATGTCGTTCATCGCCTCGCTGCTCTTAGGTTGCTCTGATGTTCCTGTTACTTTGATGTCATCCATTGAGAGCGCAGGTGTGTGCCCTTGGAAAAGAGCAACATGCCCGAACAGCTTGTCCTTTCTTGAGAAAGTCGTTCCACATGAACAGAGCCACTTGTCGCGCCCACAATGTTTCTCGTGAGTCTTCAAGTCAGCAATGACCGAGAACTTCTTGGTATTGCACCGGCTGCAAGTGTAGCTCTTGTCGCAGTGGCTTCTTTTGTAGTGGTTCTTCACACACAAGATTGTCTTGAGAGGCTGGAACTTCTTGTGCTCTTTGTTCCGCTTGCAACCGACAAATGGGCATGAGTACCTTGTAACTGGTGCAGGCTCTGAGCTAGAATCTTTTGTGGGTTTGGCAAGAGCTGCAGGAGTCTTGTACTCGTCTCCATGGCCCCTCATGTGCATCCTCAGGTTAGCATCTCTCTTGAAACCCTTGCCACAGATCAAGCAGAAATGAGTGTGTGGTGCTAAAATCTCCTCCTTCTCCAATTGCAAGACTACATAAGAACCAGGGGGGAGGTTCTCTCCCTCACCACCATCATCACTCTCCTTCACATCATGGTCTTCCATTGGAATCAGTTCAGACCCTTCCCCTCCACAAGGATCTGAGCATTTAATCAGATTCTCTCTTTCATCATGAGTAGTATTAAGGCTACTCATCAGCTCATCATAATCAGAGGTCTTGGTAATGTCAGGAATGGTGGCCTCGTTGTTTGTGCTTGGTCGCTGATTAGCACTCAAGCCAAATCCCATAGGACAACCAAGTGTGTTGGTGAGCTGCCTGACTGCAGGATTGCTACTAAGGAGTGGGTTCTTCATGGAAGGAAGCAGGGAACCAGCTGTTGAGATAAGCTGAATTATAACGCAAGTGAGATCAGCAGTGACAAGTTGCTGCTTTGCTGCTAGCTCGCAGGAACCACCAGCAATTTGGCTCTCTCGATTGCTCATGGTCTGCACGATATCTTTTACCTGCTTGATCTTCTGCTCAAGGAAGGATAGGTTGCTCACCATTGCCTGAGGGTCCCAATCTAATGTAGGATTATTCAGTGAGGGATTCGACTCAAACTGGTTGCCAACTTTAGCTTCACTGACATCAGGGAGATACAAGCTGGAAGACTGAGCCCCAAAGAATGGAGGAAAGCCAGGGAACAACTGGCCGGGTCTTGCAAAATAAGACTGCTCCAAGGAATTGAAACGTACACCCTGTTGGGCAGGGTCAGTATTCCTTGATGCGTCACTTGCCATCGATGATGATGCTTTCATGGAAGTTTCTGAACTTCTTCTCATGCCACTTTCCATTAAGATTCACTCCCGCCCGAATTCTACTTCGATACGCCCTTCTATATCATGGAACTATCATCCTCCAACGAGGAATTGATCTATAGGGCAAGCATGAAACCCTGCAAGATCATAAGAACACCAAATTAAACACAGCCACAGCCAATAGTTTGCAAGAACAACCAATTACACAGAGCATACTCGGAAAGAAACCATGACTGGTCTTTTTTTTTCTTTATTTCTTTCGACGAGATGAAACCATGACTAGTCTCCTAAAGAAATGGACCTTTCATGTTCAAAATAAGGAAAAACTAATCAAAAAGAGAAAAGAAACAAACAAGAAGATTATGCCTACTCTAGTTGTATACTAAGACACAAGAATTCTGCCTCTTTCACAATTAACATGAGAAAAGCCCGGTCCTTAAATAGAAATTTATCCGGAAGCAACGGAGAAGATAAAAGAAATCTATTTTTCGAAGCAAGGGGGAAGATAAATGCACAGAAAAAAATTATATGAATAATTCCACCAACCAACCAAGCTAACTAGTCAGAATAACACTCGGCCCATCATCTGCAAGACCAACTATTTCACCTAAATTGATAGGTTGTTGCTAATGAATTCCCCTTTTACTTGCATGTAATCCTCTCTATCACAATCTAATCAGTGTTCAGTGAGAACCGATAGATCAGTAGCCAGAAGAATAATGAATCACAAAATTCAGACCTTAGCAATATCTAGCAAGTGAACTTTAAGTCTGACAGAAGCAAGAAACTGAACAATCCAAAGGATGGAAAGCTGGACAGATTCGCAACCTAAAAAACAATCAAAGAGAATAACAACGTAGGAATTAAGCTTTGCTGGTCTATTTCAAATAAAAGATCCTAGATCAATCAAATAGAAGGTCCTAAGTCGCCTAATCAACAATAATTTCAGCACACCACTTTCCCCTGGGACAGTTCTGCCCCCCGAAGATGAGCAACCCCAAGAACAAAGCACCACACCAACAGATCTCTAATTTCCCCTATACCATCCTTCTCTCATACTTCAAGATCCTCCTCTAACCCAAAACACCATCTTTACTGCATACTTGACAGGCTTCAGATCAAACAAAAGCAGGCAAAATAAAAGGGGAAAAGAGAGAGAGAGATAGAGACAACCTCCTATGAAATGAAATATATAACAAAAGAATCTAAAGAACCATCCAGAGGCAACCAACAAGTCCTGATTAATTTGCCCTTATTTTCTTTGCCCTTATTTTCTTTGCCCCAAATGCTACTCGTTCCAAAAGAGCAGGATGGAAATTTGCAAGAGAACGTAAAAGTAATAATTCGTCAAGGTATATAGAGCTCGGTAAGAAGAAGGACTTACGCAGGTAGAATTTTGGGCTCCCGGGCAAGAAAATGGGATTCCGGATGGCGGGCGGGGTGGGTTTATAGAGCCCTGCCTCTTCCTGTTCCTCGTTGACCCTGGGAATACTTCGCTGGAACCGGATCCTCTGAATTGTCGTCCTAGCCCATTGGATAAAAAAAACAAAACAAAGGCTAAGATCGATCCAGGCACTGTAGCGAAAACAAAGGCTAAGATTGTTCCAGGCACTGTAGCGAAACAGAAGGCTAAGATTGATCCAGGCACCCTGTAGCATATGATCTGGACCATTCATTTTGCATCCAACGGCTGAGAATTGTCCGAAGTCATGGTTACTATTCTTCGCTGTCTTCATTTCTCAAAGTTAAGATATCAATCCTACTTCGCTGTTGGAGCTCCGATGTGGACATGCGGTGCTCTCTCCTAGTGTGGCGCCTTAGCTTGGTCCAGCATTACAACCCAAGTCTACGTCAATACATCCTATTATATCATGATATTTGAGCGGTATTTTCTCATAAATCTTAAAGCAACTAAATGAGTAAATAATTATCATCTATTCTTTATTTATACTTTAATATTTATACAACTTTAAAAAATGTATAAATACATCTTTCTATTTTTTATCATCCTTGAAAGGTATCAAAATATACATTGATCTAATACCAAGAGGTATCAAAAATTTTAAAAATGTAGGTACCAAACAGTAAAAAAGTTTAAGAGTAATTTGTGGTACTTCCTAAGGGTGGTAAAAAATTTAATTATATTATATTAATAATTACTTACATGTCTATGAATAACAATGAGACAATAAGTGACATAAAAAAACGAGATAAAGCTTTAGTAGCATATAAGAAAATTCACCTATATTTTACCCTGTCAACGAGGAGTACACGACTACCATATTATCTTGCCTGCCTTAGTTTTTTGGGGAAGTAATTTAAGTTTATGCTAATAATATTGGTTCTTATTCGACGGTTTATGTCACCAACTCATGCGATGCTAAAAAGTTCCGTGTTTCTACCTCCCACGACTCTACTGGATTCCATCTACTACTCCGAATGCTGACGTCACAATCGCTATTCTCATTTCTCTCCTACCAAACTTGCCATCAAGTCAGGGCACCATATTCTTCGTAAGCAGGGATTTCTCGGGGTTAGCGATGCAACCACTAAGGGGGTGTTTGGGACAGCTTCAGCTACACCAAAATCCGTAGAGTTGGTGGAGCAGGGTATTCCTAGCTCCAGAAATTTATGGAGTTGGAGCTGTGAGTACATTAAGAGTGTTTATGTGGATCATCTTATTTACATTTTAGACTAAAAATATAAACTTAATTCACTTTATTTTAGCCTACAAACTCCAGCTCTGAGGTGGAGCTGGGATCTGAAGCTCTGCCAAACAGGGCCTAAATTGCAACTCGATGTTTGTCATCTCCATCTTGTCATCCCCAGTGCCAATTCCCTCAATGGCTATTCACTTAGATTGGTTGCCATCTTCCAAACGGCCAAATACGCGACAAGTGACATACTGCCGTGCCATTGATTTTACTCCACTTGCCTTTGGCCTCGTCATCATCTTACCTAAATTCTAATGCTTAACATTGGCCACTTGCGCTGCCGCCGCTCACTGCTGGATGGCCACTTACCCAAATTCTTATGCTTAAAAGTTTGGCGAACCCTACAGCAGATAGGCAGACAGCTCAAAATGTGTGCATGACTAACAGCTCAAAATGTGTACTGATATAAGATGTATCAAAATTTACATTGAGGTATTACTAAGAGATACTAAAAGTTAGTATCTTCACCTTTTAATTATTTTTATATATCTCGGTACTATCTCAATGTAAATTTTGGTACTTTTCAAGGATTGTAAAAAGTGTCTAATTATAAATTTATATCAGTGGTAACTATGGAGTAATTTCCACACTAGCTATCTGTTGGTAAATGTTTGTCTGCTTTGTCGAATCAAAGTTTATGTACAATCTCCCACCGTTGAATCTTATAAAAATTGGTAAATTGGTGGTACTATAATAGTATTGTGTTATAATGTTCCAAAATACTATGCAAAGTCAAAATAATGCTCATTTTTCCCGCAAAGAAATATTGATTGGTTCGCTATCCTTTGTTCAAGGGTTGCTTAATTTCTTATTATTTTTTTCCTTGGGGCCTCTTTATTAATGATTGGTCTTTGTACAGTGTGTACATACAATACAGATAAGTCCCTCTCATACAAGAAAGATAGCATCACTCCAAATCACATTTGAAACAGCAAAAATACGTTTCAGCCTTCACACCACACCATACGCTAAACCTATGTGTACACTGCTCCAGTGGCGCACGCCAAACAGGACAAGAGAGGAGGAAAAGGAGGAGCGGCGTCAGCATCATGGATTCATGGTGAGGGACAGAGGGAGGATGGGAGATGGACGGAGGAAAACGAAACGTCAGGTGCTGAATTCTGGGCCCGGGCGAGAGCCGATTCGGGAGCCAAAATAAAAAATTGTAAAAAAGAGTGAGCACCGAGGCAGTCGTGGGCCCACAGCCTCACATCGCTCTCTGCGAGCACTCTTTCTTTTCTAGCCTTTTCATTTTACTGCTAGTGTCGAAAAGACATGGGCGTCCTTCGTGGCTATGCGACTAAACTATCGTGTCGTCACGGCCTACTGTGTATTAGCTCGGCTATCTTCAACGAGATTAGACATGATTCATTTATGATTCATGTCATATTGGTCTAAGTCTGACATATTTGTACTGTTGACTAGAGAAAAGGAATCAGAGACATACAGAATTTTTATTCTTCAATAAGTACAGAGTTACCACCTCCTCTTCCCTCTCTGTGCCCCACCTCCCCTGCTCCGGCCGCCTCCCCCTTTGTCTTCTCCACCCCTGGCTACCTTCCCCTTTGCCTCCCTGGCCTCCACCTCCGCCTCCGCTCGCCTCCCCAGGCCCAGCCGCCCTACCTCCGCCTCGTCGGCTTCCATGGCACGACCGTCTCCTTCGCGTTTCTTGCCGCGCGCTGTCACGAGCCAAAACAGGTCGTGCCGGCTCAAACATGGCCTATAGACGCGTGTCTTGCCGCTCGTTGTGCGTAGCCATGAGGCTCGGCCCGACCTGGTCAACGTGGCGTGCCGTGCATACCGTGCCATGGGTCGCCCAAAAAGAGCCCAGCCAAGTGCCTACCTCCGGTGTCCATTAAAGAACACATTACTTTTCTAGCCCTCGTCATCTCTTTTTTTTTGAAAATCTAGTTTCCTCCATACAAATTTGCAAATTTAGCCTTCTCCTCCACCGCGGAAGGCGCGACAGACGACACGTGTCCCCTGCTATGCCCGGGTAGTGCGAGAGGCCGGCCGCGACAACGCCATGAAGGCAGGCGAAGCGCGAGGCAGCAGCGAGCGCGCTGCGAGCACAAAGAACACGACGGCAAGCACGACAAGAGATTGCTACCGTGCTCGGGTAGCGCAGAAGCACCCTATTGCGGTGAACCGTGTTGCTCTTGCGGTCGGCTGAGCTCCATCAGTTTCTGCGCTCCTTGGACGCGGTAGGGGGTCAAATTTGCATATCCACACAAGAGGTAGCTAGATTTGCAAAAAAAAACGTGACAGCCAGAAAAGCGGTAGAGATTGTCTCTTCTTCTTCTTTTTTCTAAGAATGAGTAAATTTCACAAAACTATAGGTTTCTTATACAAATTATTATAAAACTTCAGATTTTAGCTTATATTTCACAAAACTATAAATTGTATAAAAACTCCTCACAAAACACGAGGTTTTATAATTGATGTCATAAGAAACGATCAATTCTAAAATCTGTAGTTTTGTGATATAAGTTCATCTAAAATCTGTAGTTTTACGAAATAGGACCTACAATCTTTATTTTTTTATAGTTGGTATAAAAAAACTCGTAGTTTTGTGAAATTTACTCTTTTAAAAATTAGTTAGCTCCTCTTTGGCTGCCTACAAAAGGTCATCACATGACCTCCAAAAAGGTAGCCGTAGCAAATAAATCATGCCAAAATTGTGGGGAATCTGAAGCTGGTGTTGATCTTTGCATTGCTTAAACTCAATTCCACTGCACAGGTTTTGCGTTGTTGCCATGCAGAGTTGTTTGTTATACGCTCAAAGGCCACATAATAGTATATTGCAATACTGTTGCTCAACTTTTCTTGTTCTGTAATTCTGCCTACTAAGCCACGTTACTATATGGGTAGGTACTTGTACCAGGCTTGTTACTCTGTTCTGATGTGCGTCTAGAAAGCTTGCCACATAACATAGCAACTAGAATTCAGTCCGTTATCATATTGAGAAAAACCTAAGGCCGAGGTTCAGAGGTGCAGATAGGGGTGTAATTAGATCGGATATTTGTCGTCCGACCAACCGACCGGATACTTTTGGTTCATATTCGGTTTCGGATATTTTGATTCGGATTCGCGAGAATACTATCCGCTGGATTGGGACTTTCCGGCAATATTATCGGATATTTCTGAAAAAACTCTCCGAGCGCCCGACAAACCGATGCAGACGTCGATGAAGGCGTCGTCGAGGCCGACCACCCCCTGCAGCATGATGGAGTAGGACTCTACTGGTTGTGCTCCATGTAGCGGCGATTGAAGTAGGTGGCGACGGGTATCTTGGGTGCGATGATGTAGATCTGGTCATCTGAGTGGTGTACATGGCGCCGATGACCCCCGGGACGTCGAAGGTCCTCTCGGAGCCCTCCTTGAATCTGGGCACGGCGACCTCGTCAGGCCACTGGAGGAAGTGTAGCATGAGGACAGACTTGATGGCGGCGCATACCTCGAGGACAAGCTTGTGGAAATTGGAGATGTCGAGGCCAAAGCGCTTATAGACGAGACGGAGCAGCTCGCCTGTGGCGAGGCGCCAGATGTAGATGGTGATGCGCTGGCGCATTGGGATACAGCGCGGAGCATGGTGTCCTCCTTGGCCACCGCGGAGCCCAGCTCATCGCAAATCTAGCGCTAGACTCGAGCAGCGCGAGCTCACGGCGGGAAGCGTCGGCAGCGGTGTCGAGAGAAGATGGGAAAAAAAAGTAGTACCATAGTAACTAGTAAGTGATTTTCTATAGGTAGTATCGTCAGCGCGAGAGAAAAAGGGGCGAGTATCAATACCCAGTAGTATCGAGAGCGCCGTCGTCATGAGCGAGTAGTAGTATCAGTAGTAAGTGATTTTCTATCAAACCTTCTTTAATTAGTGAAAAGTTTAATCTTAGTATTAGTAGTAATTATGATATTATTTACATCGTTCTATGTTCCGTAACTTTTTATATATGTACTGTTAAAATTGAATGTAATTTTACAACTTTCTTAGACTACTTGATAAAATGATTTGTTAAATTGTGATAGTTCTGTTGCATTCTAACTCATACATTTGATTTACCATTGTGATATGTGTGCTATATAAGGTATATATTCTCGTTCGATATCTGACCAAAAATATTCGGTACCGTATCGATTCTACTCTATATTCGCTTTGAATCTGTGATCAATATTATCTACGCCGTATTTGTATATGACACTATCCATATCTGATTCCGAATTCGATAACAAATTTGGTTTAAAATATGAAAAAGACGATATTCGATTGAAACCGAGCTGATCGCACCACTAGGTGCGGATCATGCCATCCAATCCTTAGGGCACAGCATGCACAACATCGGGCAACGTCCCAGAAGTGTTACAATACGGTGATCTCATCCATATAACGACGCCAAACTCAAGCGACGCCAACAAACCGTCGTTGCTTCCGTTTACTCACGCCCATTCATGATGTATATATATGCACACATAGATCAATAAATTTGATTGAGTTCTTATCATTTACATCTCTCATTCTTAATTATAACACGTTATCAGCCCGTAGGCTCTTCCAATCACAGATCGCACAAGCACTTCGGCTCTCCAAATCAAAGAACGCACGCACAAGCGATACATCAACGGTAAGATGCCTCGTTTCGGCAACTTACCTTCGTTACCGATTCTTGTAACTCGCCTCGCCCTCGCCGTTGAACAGGTGATCCGCCGCGTTGCCGATGTTGGGCACATTCGTCGCACCGACCTCGAAGTCGCCATCTGTCGCGCCCTTCAAAGGGCTGAACGTCGCGGTGGCCGTCGTCGTCGTCGCCATGGCAGACGCGCCCCACGGCCGTTTGGCGCTGATGCTGCCGGCCCGAGCCGCACTGCCACCACAGCGCTCGGGTTTGCCCGGAGCACGGGTGGACTCACTTCCTCTACAGGGAAGTGGGCTCCTCCCACGACCACGTCTGGCTCCCGACGTCAACGCCCCCCTCGTCGAACTCCGCCCGCCGCTGAAAGGACTGGAGATGTCGCCTAGAGGGGGGTGAATAGGCGAATTAAAAATTTGCAGCAAAATAAAATCTCCAGAGGGTCTAAGTCCGGAGTGTCCGGGACTTATCTCCGGATACTCCGAAATGTCCAGACTATCCGGGTTCAGGAGTCCGGATACTCTGGATTGAAGACCTCGAAATGAGATTTTAAATCCCTGCAATTTTTCAACAATCTACTTGAATACAAAAGATCTAAATGCTATCAGGTACCTGGGGATATTGTAAATCTGGAGCCAAACACAACAATAGAGTAGATCGAGGCTCCTAAAGTCTAAGACCACAAACCCTAGCAAAAAACAAATGAAGAACACGAAGACAATAAGTTTTACCCGAAGTTCGGATTCTTGAAGGGAATTCTACGTCTCCGTTGAAGAGGCACAAAGCCCGGGTCCCTCTTGACCACTAGCCTCCCGGTGTTGCACAAAGCACTCGTCGGTCTTCACTTCTTGCCTCTTTCCTTTCGGAGGCGAGACTTGCCTTCACAAACTTTCGGGGCTCACCACAACGAGAATTGGAGGCTCCCGGTGACTCCTTGCCGTCTAGGAGCCCTTCAAACTCCAAGAGTAATAAATACTACGTGAAAACTACTTGGAGGATGAATCTTGTTCTCAAGAATGAAAGATGCAAGCTTAAGACACTCCAATCCACTCCTTTCTCCCAAAAGATTTGAATCAAACACTAGCTTCAAGTGGAGAAAGGAGTTTAGGGCTCAAAAGAGTGAGAGAGTGAGTTTGTGAGTGAATGAGTGCAATGAATGGAGCCCTCCCTTGTTAGGTGAGGAGTGAGGGCTTAAATAGGGGCTCCAAATCCAACCGTTGGGAGAGGGCTGCGCATAACCTGGAGATTCCGGATAAACACCCCGGAGACTCCGGATTGGAAAAGATTAGTTCATACCGAGAGAGCTAACCCGGAGACTCCGGATAAAAACCCCGGAGACTCCGGACTAATTAACCCGGAGTGTCCAGACTTGGCACCGGATACTCCGGACCAACTGAGAGCAGCCACCGAGGGTGTCAACCCGGAGAGTCTGGACCAAATGTCCGGATACTCCGGGCTGGCCTACTCGGCCAAAGGTGTGCTTTTTAATAAAAATGGAGTGCTTGGAGTTCTTATGCAATGCAATTTTTATCCTTGAGAACAAGTATATCCTAAAAGCGATTTCCCGTTGTATCCCTCTTAATAGTACGGCTATCCTTAGACTCAAATAAAATAGAAAATTTCAACAAATCTTGATGCCGTCTTCACAAATTTTAAACGCGGCGGGGATCTTCAATTGCTTTCTCATGATGATATAGTCTCTACCTCTGCATAGATTCTCACTTGATCATTAGTATTTTAATTGTGTTGCCATCTATCACCAAAACTTTTTAAGGGGCCTAGATGCACTTTCAATCTCCCCTTTCTGGTGTATTGATGACAACACAATTTGAAAGCTTTAAATGAAATAACAAAGATTTGAAAAACTCCCCCTAAATCCTTGCATTCTTCAAGGATGAACAATAAAGAAATGTAGATATGCAAGATAGTATATAAAAAGACATCATTCAACCATATATATAAAAGACATCATTCAACCATAAACAGCGACAATTTGTTAAACAAGCATTAATCACGCCACACACAACTAAAAGTTCACAAGACAGCTAAAAGGCAATTAAACAAGCAATTCACAAGGTACACACAACAGACAAGATAAAAGACCCCGCGAAATGACGCTAAGCTAGACTAAACACTCCCCCTTTGGCATCAAGACACCTAAAAGGAGGAAGCGCTCTGGATAGAGGATCACTCGTCGTCGCCGGAGGGTAGATATTCATCTTCCTCACTGTTATCACCGCTGCCACTGCCACTAGCTTGAGCTGCTGAGGATTGAAGTCCAAAAAGGCGATGAGTTGCAGAGTCTACAAAGGGTCCACCAGAAGACTCCTCTACTTGCTAGCAGGAATGTCCTCGCCTTGCTGACGGCGATAGGCCCTAAACTCTCGACGATGCTCACGAATCTCCCGTCGTGTCTCCTTGATTTGAGAGGACACATCTTGGCACATGCAGAAGAGACGCTTGAGCATCCTTTTAATGGTATCTCGGCTAGAGGAGGGAGAACCTGGAGCTGCAGTGGGAGCTGGAGGAGGAGCTGACGAGCTGGTCTGAGACGGTCGACCCCCAGTCCGCCTACCAACTGGGGCACTCGGAGATGCTGGGGCAGCGGAAGCTGAAGGGGCTCGAACCTTGTAGGAAAGGTGCTCCACATCCTTCACAAAGTCCAAGCCATTGACATGATCCACCAAGGCCATAATGAAGGGAGCATACCCGCAACTGCTGACGTTGCTCATCGAGTTGTGGCGAATGGCCTCCCATAAGAAATCCACAACATCAAAACCATGAGTGCACTCCACCAAGTGAAAAAGCAAGTTCCGGCTATAAGAGTTGATGGATGACGCATCACCTTCCTTGGGCCATAAGGAGACTCTGAGCATTCTGAGGAGGACTGCTGGCATTTCTTTCAAACCCTTAGTGGTTCCAACAACGAAGTGCTGCGAATGATCATACAAGTCCTCAAGCTGGCTAGGAGTTATGGCCTTCTTGTCATGAAGCTTGGCACTCCATCAACTGACCTTAGCTGCAGTACCCGAGCAAAAGACCTCTTGGTGGCTACATACCACACTCCATCAGTCATCCACCATATGGCATCCTCTGTCTTGTCAAAGTACAGGGTGGAGTAGAACTGCATGATAACTTCATCATTCCAAGTGTAGCAAAAACTCATTATATTCTTCACCTGATGGCGCTCGCAGATTTGAATGACTTCATCAAAGATTGGATTTTGAAGGTCTGCCATGTATGCCCAATCAATGGTCTTCATCTTTATAACGGAGTGCTCCAGTGGAAAAAGCACTGATCCATAGAAATCTGAATGAAATTTGTTCCAAAACCGCTTGTCCACATACTCATCTTGGTGAAACTCCAGCGGATCCTTATTTCTATGCTCGACAATTGCTTTGCCCTTTCCTGACCCAACTCTGTAGTCTATCGCGCGCGAGCGACTCATCTGGCCAGGATAACTCCACACGGGCCTGCTCTTCACAAGAGGGCCAATCACGACTTGGGCTGCTTGATGATGCTTCTTCTTCTGCTCACGGAGTCTTGCATGAGAGTCGACAGGATGTTCATCAGGATTGGCTTGAGGAGCTGGGATATGAGAAGAAGTAGCATGAAGTGGATCGGTCGGCCGGCTGACCCGTCCCTGACTGATCTTCCTCACAGAATGCCTTTGCTTCTTGGGGGCGGAACCCGCTAAGGAAGAGGAACCGGGAATATCGTCACCGGATGGACGCTTGCCGGCACCAGAACCATCTTGAGAGGATGCCATCTAAAAGGAACCAAAGAATGGGATGAACAGGATATTGCAAGAAAGTATAGATAGCAACTTAAGTATTTGGGTCGAGCAGTATAACCCGGATACTCCGGTGTTTTTGATCCGGAGTGTCCGGATAATCCGGATACTCCGGATAGACCACCCAGATACTCCGGGTTGTTCAGCATCATCCCAAAAACCTAAATCGCAAATCTATCTAAAGCACAAGGAGCCCATTCTAGGGATTGATCTACAGGGTGGAAGGACTCTACCAAGGCAACCTATTTCAAGGCATTTCTAAGACCAAAAGGATCAAGAGGAGGAAAAAAGAGAACTCACCGCACAAAGAGGATGATTGCAAGCGGAGGGCTCTTCCCGAGACTTGGAGAGCAATCCGAAGACTCCAGAGGGTGAGGAGCACACCGGAAACGGAGGAGAAGCCAGAGGCGAAAGTTAGGGCAATAATGGTGAGGAGGTTGAAGGAAAAAGAAGAGAGATGAAAGAGGAAAAAGAAAAATCCCGCAAGGGTTATAGGAGACAGCCACCTCAACCCGGATACTCCGGATTAACCGGAGAGTCCGGGATAGAAGTACCGGAATGTTCGGATTGACGCTTTCGGGAAAACAACGGAGGTTTTTTTCAAGGGGTGAGCTTAGATGGCTTGCGGCAAGAGAAGAGAAGATCACCAGGCCCTACCCACTATGTGACTAGCAAACATTCAAACAACCAAGCTATAGTCACATAGTAGAGGCTAGATCCAACGATCAAAAGACTTCAATTAACACAGAAAGGTCAAAGTAAAAGATCAATTAAGCTTTTTGAAAATTTAGCAATCATCAACCAATTGCGTGCATATTTCAAGCCAAATTACGAGAGTCTAGAATATTTAGTCCACTCCTCAAATCACAAAATCTCTTCTCATCGAGCGGCTTGGTGAAAATATCGGCTAGTTGATCATTTGTGCTCACATGTTGAATATCAATATCACCTTTTGTGGAATGATCTCTTAAGAAATGATGGCGAATATCGATATGCTTTGTACGGGAGTGTTGAACGGGATTGTTGGCAATTTTTATGGCGCTCTCATTATCACACAAGAGTGGTACATGGTTATAGGTTAGGCCATAATCATTCAGGGTTTGTCTCATCCAAAGCAGTTGGGCACAACAGCTCCCGGCCGCTATATACTCGGCTTCGGTTGTGGATAAGGCTACAGAATTTTGTTTCTTAGAAGACCAGGAAACTAAGGATCTTCCTAGAAATTGACAAGTCCCCGAAGTGCTCTTCCTATCCACTTTACAACCGGCATAATCCGCATCGGAATAGCCAACTAATTCAAAAGATGAACCCTTTGGATACCAAAGCCCAAAATGAGGAGTGTGCACTAAATATCTCAAGATTCTCTTAACGGCCACCATGTGGCACTCTTTTGGAGCGGCTTAAAAACGTGCACACATGCATACACTAAGCATAATATCGGGCCTAGATGCACAAAGATAAAGAAGAGAACCAATCATCGAACGATATACCTTTTGGACGACCGGTTTACCTTCTTTGTCGAGGTCTAGATGTCCGTTAGCTTAAATGGGAGTTTTGATTGGCTTGACGTCTTCCATACCGAACTTTTTCAGCATGTCCTTGATGTACTTTGTTTGGCATATGAAGGTTCCTTCCTTGAGTTGCTTGACTTGAAAGCCGAGAAAGAACTTCAATTCGCCCATCATGGACATCTCGAATCTTTTAGTCATGATTCTGCTAAACTCCTTACACAGTTGTTCATGAGTAGACCCGAAAATAATGTCATCAACATAAATTTGATAAACAAATAGATCATTATCAATATGCTTAGTAAATAAAGTAGGATCGGCCTTTCCGACTACAAAACCTTGTTCAAGGAGAAAATCTCGAAGACATTCGAACCATGCTCTTGGAGCTTGTTTTAATCCATAGAGTGCTTTGTGTAGAAAGTAGACATGGTCCGGATGTTTAGGGTCTTCGAAGCCGGGTGGTTGCTCGACATAGACCATCTCAGAGAGTGGCCCATTGAGGAAAGCGCTTTTCACGTCCATTTGATACAACTTGAAATCATGGTGAGTAGCAAAGGCAAGTAATATCCTAATAGATTCAAGCCTAGCTACGGGAGCATATGTTTCATCGAAGTCCAAACCTTCGACTTGCGTGAATCCTTGAGCGACCAACCGGGCTTTATTCCTAGTCACCATTCCATGCTCATCTTGCTTGTTCCGAGATACCCACTTGGTGCCAATCACGTTTTGCTTGGGTCTTTCGATAAGCTTCCATACTTGATTTCGTTCGAAGTTGTTTAGCTCCTCTTGCATAGCCATTACCCAGTCCGGATCTTGTAGTGCTTCTTCTACCTTTAGTGGCTCAAGAGAAGAAACAAACGAGTAAAATTCACAAAAATTTGCAACTCGAGATCTAGTGGATACTCCCTTGTTAAAATCTCCAAGTATGTTGTCGACTGGATGATCCCGTTGTATGCTTTGATGAACTCTTGGATAAGAGACAATGGCATTGGTTCTTTGGATGGGATCCTCATCGTCTTTATCAATGATCGAGCCATCTTGGGCTTGCCTTGAGGAAGAGGGAGCATCATCCAGAGTATCCAACGTTGCATTCGGACTCTTTGGACTAGTCCGGATATTCAAGGTCTCATCCCGGACATTTTGAGTTGGAGCGCTCGGAATTTCTTCTTGCTCAAGAGGTCTCACTTCCCCAATTGCCAATTTCTTGATTGCTTCGCATGGAGGTTCTTCCCTGTCAAACACAGCACGATCAACTTGTTCTACTTGAGAACCGTTAGTTTCATCAAAAGTTACATCACGCGAGATTTCAACTACACCGGTATTGTTGTTGAAAACTCGGTATGCATAAGCATTTGACCCATAACCAAGCAAGAAACCTTCATCTACTTTAGGAGCAAATTTGGATGATCTAGCTTTCTTGTTGAGGATATAGCATTTGCTTCCAAAGACTCGGAAATAGGATACATTTGGCTTCTTTCCGATGAGTAGTTCATACGCCGTCTTCTTCAAAATCTTGTGGAGGTAAAGACGATTGGTACTATGGCACGCAGTGTTGATGGCCTCCGCCCAGAAAATGTCGGAGACCTTGTACTCATCAAGCATCGTGCGCGCCATCTCGATGAGAGTTCGATTCTTCCTCTCGACCACCCCATTTTGTTAAGGAGAGTAGGGAGCCGAGAACTCATGCTTGATACCCTCGTCATCAAGATATTCCTCCACACCGGTATTCTTGAATTCGGTGCCGTTATCACTTCAGATTCTTTTGATCTTCACTTCGAATTCATTTTGTGCCCTTATCATAAATTTCCTTAGAGTTACTTGGGCTTCACCTTTGTCATGCAAGAAAAACACCCAAGTGAAACGTGAAAAGTCATCAACAATAACAAGACCATACTTGTTTCCTCCGATGCTTATGTATGTTACTGGGCCAAATAGATCCATATGGAGCATCTCTAGAAGTCTTGAGGTAGTCATCATATTCTTGGCGGGATGAGAGGCACCAACTTGCTTTCCGGCTTGACAAGCGCTACACACCCTAAACCTACCACTTCGCCTTTTTCGTTGTCCCCAAATATGATGCTTTCACTATTTGTTCCATTTGTATCCAAGTGTGCAAACATCGCCTTTTCTTCGGTCATGTGGTGCATACATCTGCTATCCAATATCCAACTTGATCCACCGGAGATATAGGCCTACAAAAATAAATTTAGATTTTTCCTTTTGGTACCCAAACTTGTTTAGGTCCGCGCATGTTAGTGACAAGAGATTTCGGAACCCAAATAGATCGCACATGAGAAGCATAGTTGGGTTTGCGCCCAATATGATAAGCAACTACACGACCAAGGTTAGTTCTTTTAAGCACATAAGAAGCAAAGAAAGTATCATGATCCTTATACTTAGAATTTCCTTCGCCCTTAACAAAATGAATAGGCTCGTTCAACGGCACAATCACGATGTGGCTCTTTTTGCCTTTGGGTGGAATATACCCAAGCCCATGCTTCATGAAGTTACCTTGACGCTTACCGAGAAACTCCTCTAATCCTTTGCTAACCTTATAGGACTTTTGAAGTTCATCTTCAAGCATTCCCTTGAGCTTCTCATTTTCATGAGCTAGTACTTGCAAAGTCTCAATGTTAGTGGCACAAGCATCGATATTAACATTGTAGCATCTAGCACATCCATTGCTAGTAGATGGTGATGAGGAATTGGAGTTATCCATCAAAGAGTTAGAGGTGCTATTCAAGTGATCAACAAGCTTCACTTCAAGAGCTTTGCAAGCATCCTTTGCTTTTGCGAGTTCCTCTACGAGTGAAGCGTTGGTGATCACAAGACTAGCTAGCTCAGATTTGGTCATTTTTGAACTTTTGACCAACTCCTCATACTTTCTCCTTTCATTACTTAGACTCTTCTCTAGCTCAAGGTTTTTCTCTTTTTCAAGAATGAGCAAATCCTCTTGAGCTTCGAGAGTAGCCTCCTTTTGCTCAAGGGTTTTCTCCAACTTCTCAATATCTTTTAAAAGTAAATCTAATTTTTGAGCATCAAAATCTTTCATGTACTTGAATGCACTATCATCGTCACTAGCGTCATCGCTATCATCTAGGCATGAGTTGACAATGGAAGGAGATGTTGTTTTGATTAATACCTTGCGCCCCTTGGCCATGAGGCACATTGGAGTATCTTCATCGTCATATCTCAAGTTGTTGAAGAGGCTCTTCAACGTTGTTGAGGTGGAAGGCATGGCGATGGCGACAGAGGCAACTCCTCCTTCTTCGTCGGAGTTGGAGCTTGAATCGGAGTCGGAGTTTGAATCCCACTCCTCTCCAATGTGAGCTTGTCCCTTGTGCTTGTAATGTTTGAACTTCTTGCTCCTCTCCTTTTCCTTGCCACGGTATTTATCCTTCTTGTATGACTTGTCTTCCTTCTTCTCTTTTTGCGGGCATTCGGCGATGAAGTGGCCGGGCTCTTCACACTCATAGCACTTTCTAGTTGAGTGCCTTTCTCTTGATTTATTCCATTGATTTTTGGAGTGGCCGCTCGGTTTGTAGCCCTTTTTCTTGAGGAACTTGTTGAATCTTCTTACGAGCAAAGCCATGTCATCATTGGTTAAGGGGCCACTTGACTCCTCATCATCACTTATACTTTCCTCGGCTTCCTGCATGATCTTCACTGCCTTCAAAGCGATCCCTTTCTTCTTTCCTGACTTAAGTTCTTCTACCACCTCCGCTTACTTGATCATCATCTCATCCATCACTAGCCTCCCAATAACATCATGGGGAGTGAGAGTGTCGAAGTTTGGTCGATCCCGGATAAGTTGCACTAAATTGCGATTGGTGGGAGTGATCACTCGAAGAATGATTTTGACAACAGCTTTGTCGGTGAGATCGGTACTTCCAAGACCCTTAGCTTGATTCACCAACACCATCAAGCGATCGAACATTTTTGTGTATGACTCTCCTTCTTCTAAAGTGAATCTGCTTAGCTCACCAATAATGAGCTCAATCTTGGACTCACGAACACTTGATATCCCTTCATGAGTAACCATAAGTCTTTCCCAAATAGCTTTGGCATCTTCAAGTCCATCGACTCGATTAAACTCGGAGTCACTTAAGGCATTGAATAAGGCATTGACGGCCAGGTCATTGAAATGTTGAGCTTTCTTCTCTTCGGGAGTAAGCTTGTTTGGATCCGTTGCTTTAAAACCTGTTTCTACAATCTCCCAAATACACGGGTGAAGTGATCTCAAGTACATCTTCATTTTATGTTTCCATGCGGCATAGCGAGTACCATCAAAGTGAGGTGCTCTACCGGATGACACGGAAACATAAGATGAAGAGCTTGAGACTCCAAGAGAAGGATAATCATATGGAATTTCAACCCCTTTGCCGGAACCCGTGGCCTTATTCTGGTTACGGATTTTGTCATTCTTTTCTATTTGCGACATCTTGATTCTCCAAGCAGTTAAGCCAAACTATGGAGATTTGGCTCTGATACCAATTGAAAGGACCGGAGATGTCGCCTAGAGGGGGGGTGAATAGGCGAATTAAAAATTTTCAGCAAAATAAAATCTCCAGAGGGTCTAAGTCCGGAGTGTCCGGACTTATCTCCGGATACTCCGAAATGTCCGGACTATCCGGGTTCAGAGTCCTGATACTCGGATTGAAGACCTCAAATGAGATTTTAAATCCCTGCAATTTTTCAACAATCTACTTGAATACAAAAGATCTAAATGCTATCAGGTACCTGGGGATGTTGTAGATCTGGAGCCAAACACAACAATAGAGTAGATCGGGGCTCCCAAAGTCTAAGACCACAAACCCTAGCAAAAAACAAATGAAGAACACGAAGACAATAAGTTTTACCCGAAGTTCGGATTCTTGAAGGGAATCCTACGTCTCCGTTGAGGAGGCACAAAGCCCGGGTCCCTCTTGACCACTATCCTCCCGGTGTTGCACAAAGCACTCGCTGGTCTTCACTTCTTGCCTCTTTCCTTTCGGAGGTGAGACTTGCCTTCACAAACTTTCGGGGTTCACCACAACGAGAATTGGAGGCTCCCGGTGACCCCTTGCCATCTAGGAGCCCTTCAAACTCCAAGAGTAATAAATACTACGTGAAAACTACTTGGAGGGTGAATCTTGTGCTCAAGAATGAAAGATGCAAGCTTAAGACACTCCAATCCACTCCTTTCTCCCAAAAGATTTGAATCAAACACTAGCTTCAAGTGGAGAAAGGAGTTTAGGGCTCAAAAGAGTGAGAGAGTGAGTTTGTGAGTGAATGAGTGCAATGAATGGAGCCCTCCCTTGTTAGGTGAGGAGTGAGGGCTTAAATAGGGGCTCCAAATCCAACCGTTGGGAGAGGGCTGCGCACAACCCGGAGATTCCGGATAAACACCCCGGAGACTCCGGATTGGAAAAGATTAGTTCATACCGAGAGCTAACCCGAGACTCGGATAAAAACCCGAGACTCGGACTAATTAACCCGAGTGTCCAGACTTGGCACGGATACTCGAACTAATCGAGAGCACCACCGAGGGTGTCAACCCGGAGTGTCCGGACCAAATGTCCGGATACTCCGGACTATTGAGGAGCAGCTACCGAGGGTGTCAACCCGGAGAGTCTGGACCAAATGTCCGGATACTCCGGGCTGGCCTACTCGGCCAAAGGTGTGCTTTTTAATAAAAATGGAGTGCTTGGAGTTCTTATGCAATGCAATCTTTATCCTTGAACACAAGTATATCCTAAAAGCGATTTCCCGTTGTATCCCTCTTAATAGTACGGCTATCCTTAAACTCAAATAAAATAGAAAATTTCAACAAGTCTTGATGCCGTCTTCACAAATTTTAAACGCGGCAGGGATCTTCAATTGCTTTCTCATGATGATATAGTTTCTACCTCTGCATAGATTCTCACTTGATCATTAGTATTTTAATTGTGTTGCCATCTATCACCAAAACTTCTTAAGGGGCCTAGATGCACTTTCAGCCGCACCACCTCCGCTTCTACCGTCTCTCTACAAGCCGACGCCCTTGAGGCACAGAGCGGAGGGGAGGGGAAGGCGGCGGCCATGAAGGATGGCGATGGCGGGAGGCGACGGTGCTCGCGCGGGCTTCGGCACCCGATGGCGCTCGCGTGGATCCGACGACGGGAGGCGGCGGCGTATGGTATGGGGGCGGTTAGGGTTGAAAACCCTAACCGCCGCCTCTTATTGCGCCGACGCCCGCAGGCCATTTTCCCGGCCCAAGCCCAGGCGGCGGCCTGCCTCTCCCCGCGCGAGACCGCACGGGCCAGTGGGCTCAATGTGCGTGCGGGCCGATTCCGAGGTTGTTTCGGCCCGCACGTACAGTTACCCTTTTTATTTTTATTACATATATGTGTATTTATATTTTATTTTAAATCACATATATTTATTGTTTTGCATTTATTTGCATTTCAATAATTGCATCAACATAATGAAACAAAATTTGATCTAAATAACTTATAGTTTTTGGTGACATAGGGGTAATGGAGTCTTAGGCATTGGCCGCGATATATTCATATTTCGAATATATCAGCCCAGAGACCATGCCTATAGCAGTGATGAAATTCACCCATTATTTTGGTCTACATCATGTTTTCACAAAACTTGATGATTACCTCAATTATGTCCATCCAAATTGTATATTTTGGAATAATCAAATGGTCTACACCCTTTGTGGTGATTACCAAATTTTCTTTTATTTTATTAATTCTGGTTATACATATGGTGGTAGAGTCTTAGGCATTAGCTGCTGTATATTCATCTTTTGAACATATCAGCCCAGAGACCATGTGAAGGATCGTGATGGCCTAGAGAGGGGTGAATAGGCAATCTCAACAAGTTCTAAATATTTTGAACTACTTATTAAATAGAACAGATAGCAACTCACAGCAAAGTATAAAACAGAGTTAAAACAAAGAAGGATAACAGCGAAAGCAATAAACTAAATGACACAGGAGAGACAAAGATTTATCCCGTGGTTCGGAGCCGCTCTCCTAATCCACGTTGAAGCACTTCTTTCAAAGTTCAGCTTCTCCAGAGCTAGTCGCAGTAGCTCTGGCTATCACTCAGGTAACTCTTTCACTACTCCCGTGAGGTGAGTTCCAAACCTTTCACAAACACTGTTGCCTTCCACAAACACCTTTGGACAGGTCACACTGTTCACTTCCTCCAAGCTGTCTAGGATCACAAAGATCCAAGAGTAATAAACTTTGCACAAGTTCTGTCTCTTGGTTTACTTGGCAATTCACACAACTAGACACCTACTTGGAGCAGACACTCTTAGAGATGAAAGAGAATTTTTGGTGTGAAGACGAAGCACAGACTCCTTTTTCAGAATGAGAGCTATGTTTGAATACCAAAGTGTTAGGAGTTCATAAAAAATCATGTTTGGTAGATGGCTCAGGAAATGCTTATATAGCCATTTTGAGTGAATATAGCCGTTACACCTGCTACAGTAGCCGTTGGACGTGTCAGATGTCAGAAAAACCAAAAATATACACGTACAACGGACTCAATAACAGTGCCTAGCGATACTGGACATGTGTATGACGGACCAAATATGAGCATTCACGGCGGACCAAAAAATTTGGTCCGCTGCACATGGGTTTTTCATAGAGATTGGTCCGCCACTCAACTGAAAAGGATACATGTACGTCGGACCAAAAATTTGGTCCGTCATACATGGACTTTTCAAGAGTTAGGTGCCACAGACCTTTTTCAACAGAGATAAGATTTTATCCAAGCGTTTTACTTCGGCAACGGACCTAAAAAAACGAATGTTTGGTCCGTTGTCTATGTAAAAATTCTTTTGAAGATAAAGGATATTCATATAAGGTTTCAATAAATAAGATTTCAAAGATTGGTCCAGCCAAAGGCTTATAAACTGAATGAGTGCCGGACCAAAATATTTGGTCTGCTGTAGATGGCAAATGGAGAACATTTTGGTTCGTCATACATAGGTAAACCCTTGGCTATCATATGATTTCAAAAGAGGTTTTTACCAATGATGAAATGATAAGAAGACAATAGACTTGATCCGATAATCAGATATTTGGTGGGAGTTTATAGTATGACCAAAGAATCTTATTTGACTTCCAAGGATATGCTGAGAAGCAACGGACTGAACAAGTGGATATCAAAAATTTGGTCCGTTGTACACTAAGAAGTATGACCTAAAAATGAAGAACTAAGTGTCTTTTGCTCCGAGAAATCTAGCTTTGTCTTTGCCTTATGATCCAATTTACTAGCTTGTGCAAAGTCCCCCTTTTTGACAACCAAAAAAGAAAGAAAAGATCCTAGCTATTTGACTTGATCAAACTCTTAAGCCAAGAACCTGAAAAGAGCATCTTATTCTTGCTTGATCATCCTTCTTCATTTCTGAATCTAGCATATGCTCTTAAAAGCTTTGAGTATGATTAACTTAGTCATCAATACCAAAACAATAAAGCATACAACAACAAGATTGAGGGGAGGCCTAGATGCTATCACCATGCCTATAGCAGCAAGTTTCTTGCCTACTGCTCGGAGATCTACTCTATGTGAGACATAGAGACTATCTTCACTATGTATACCACTATTAATAAAATATAAAAGATTGGAGGTCTACACTATTTGTGACTACCTCTTTATTCCAAAACACATCCAACGTGTTATAAGATCAAATTTTGCCTCACTCAATTCAACAAATACCATAGAGATTTTTATTTTAATTTACCATAGGTAAATTAATTAAATCAATGGTTATCCTTTGTAGAAGTAATGGCTGTCAAGGAGTTTGATGAACTTGCCTTGGACGGACACAACTATCCTACATGGGCATCAGATATCAGGATTAGTTTTGCATCCAAAGGTTTTTTGCATACGATCGAGGAATCTGTTGAAGGGAATCCTCAGATCACAAATCAACAAAAATATAGCGTCTTATTATATTTAAGGTTCTATATCTATAAAGATCTCAAATATGAGTATCTTATGGAAGAAAACCCCCGTGCATTATGGCTCACTCTTCAAGAGCGATATGAACATCAAAAGGAATTGATTTTTCCTGAGGCAAGTCATGAATGGAATCATTTGCGACTTCAAGATTTTAAATCATCACGATTTCAACCATCTTTATTCATAACATTTGCTCCAAGTTAAAGTTTTGTGGAAAAGAACCTCACAAAGCGCATAAGATAGAAAAGACTCTATCTACTATGCTTTGGCAGATCGTATATTGCAAAGCAGAGCAATACCGTGCTCAAAACTACTGTGTTTATTCTCGATTGATTCATACATTGACTCAAATTTGAAAAACATGACGAACTTCTTTTGAAGAATCATCATAAGCGTCCTGTTGGTGCTAAACCTTTACCTGAGGTCCACAATGTACAGCATCAATCTAAGAATAAAAAGAATTTCAAAGGATTTACCTCTGGTAATCCAAAGAACTGGTGGTAAGCGCAACCACAACCGGAAGCAAAAACATAATGCAAGAGGAAAAGGTAATGTGAAGCCATCAAATGACAACAAGCGTTGTCACAAGTGTGGTGATACTTCACATTTTGCCAACAAGTGCCGTACCCCCAAGCACTTGGTTAATCTGTACTAGAAATACCTTAAGGAAGCAAAACCAGCACCAGCAAAGAACTATGAAGCACATTTCAATCTTTCTGAGGCTGCTCCAGAGGTTGGTTGCTCATAAGGGGATCCGATGGATATTAATCAAAACATCCCCTCTCTACCTCAACAAAAGAATCTCCCATCCACGGATGACATGATCATAGAATATGTTTCTAATGACATGTTTGGAGATCTAAGTTGAAGCCCCCCTGATGATGATGGTTTTTATTTTGTTTTGTAGTAATTTTATGCAGGCCCTATAAACTTATTTGAGTTGTATTAACCTCCTTGTAATTTGGAGTTATACAAACTCTTCTATATTGTAATATCTCATTTATGTTTGATATTTTAATATAGAAAATAATGTATGTACTTCTATTTGTTGAATAAAGAATTTTATTTCTTCTTTCACTATAGATGTCTCATGAAGTCAGGGGCGGATCTCAGGGTATGCCGGGTGGGCCGCGGCATACCCTGTAGATTTGGCCCAATCCATACATGATTCTTGTCATAATCTGTCACAGCAACTTTGCAGGATTTATAACTTTTGATCCGTAGGTCCGATCGTGCTAATTCTTTTTTGGTTAGATGCGTATTGGAATCTAGTTTATTTTGTTCAAATTTTAGGTCAATCCAACGGTTGGATCTCTGAGAATTCGTGATTTACCAAACACATCTACTCTGTTTTGTTGAGTACAAAGCAATTATTTAAGTCTGAATTGGGGTGAATTTTTTGTAGATCAAAAAATTGATTTTAGCTTCCGCGCAATCATCACCCCCCTCTGATTGCTAGTTTAGTATATTTCGATCCTACGCATATACTTTATTCGACTCCTACTATAGCTGACATAGTTATATCTTTATTTATTGCTTATCTTAGTTAGTATTTTAACCACTCAATGGATGTATTTTATTTGCCAGGTTTTTAAATTATGAAGAGGAATAGAGACATCGCATCTCTTTTTCGAAAACATGCAGCAAAGAAGGTTGCTGCTGCTTCACCTCCTCCCCCGTCACAAACTGCAACATTGAGCGAGATATTTTCTTCAAAGCGGAAGAAGATGATATAATCAAGAGTTTTATGGCCATTAGAAGGCTTAGACCGAATAAGAAGAAGTAATATTATATGTATATAAGCTTCTTTTAAATATATCATCTTGTTTTAAATTATTTTTTTACTTGTATACCGAATTGCTCAATAAATTTTAAATCGTTTACCGAATTATTACTTGATCGGCATACCCCACTGCATGAAGTCAATCTGCTGGAGGAAGAATTATGCCTTGTGGACAGTTGTACCACAAACTCTATACTTAGAGAAATCAAATATTTCCAAACTCTTAAGAAAAGAGAAGGAAATATTTTGACCATCGTCGGACGCGATGCATTGATAGTTGGTTCTGGTCAAGCCACTATCTCTCTTCCAATGGGTACGAAAATTATAATCGAGGATGCTTTATTGTATCCTGATTCAACTCGCACCCTACCAAGTTATAGAGACATTCGTAAGAATGGGATTCATGTTGAAACCCATATAGAGAATAAAGAGGAATTTCTTCTCTTTACTAAACTTACTGGATCCGACAAACACATATGTGAGAAAATTCCATCACTCGAATCTGGATTGTACTTCACATACATTAAGCCCATTGCAAATGTTTCATATAAAGTAATCTTTCAAAATGTCGATGCATTCCAAACTTGGCATGATCGACTTGGGCACCATAGTATAGGGATGATGAGAAAGGTTATTACCAATTCTATTGGTCATGCTTTGAGTACTGCAAAATTCCCTCAATCTTCTGATTTTATGTGCACATCTTGTGCCACTGAGAAATTGATTTTAAGACCATCTCCTCTTAAAATTATTGCAGAACCACTTAAGTTCCTTGAACGTATTCAAGGTGATATTTGTGGACCAATTTCACCAACTTTTGGACCATTCAAGTATTTCATGGTTTTGATTGACGCATCTACTCGATGGTCTCACGTGTGTCTTCTATCCACACATAACCATGCATTTGCAAAGATAATGTCTCAACTTATCAAGTTGAAGGCTCATTATCCTGAACATCGAATTCAATCAATTCGCATGGACAATGCAGCAGAATTTACTTCTCAAGCCTTCGATGATTATTGCATGGCTTTGGGAATTCAAGTTCAACACTCTGTACCATATGTCCATACTCAAAATGATTTGGCTGAATCCTTGATTAAAAGAATCAAACTCATTGCTAGACCAATATTATTGAACAATAATTTACCTACATCATGTTGGGGTCATGCAGTCATACACGCTGCTGATCTAATACAACTACAACCAACTGCATATCATGAATCTTCTCTCATGCAGTTAGTACGTGGAAATCCTCCAAATATTTCCCATTTGCGTAAATTTGGGTGCGCAGTGTACGTACCCATCTCACCACCTCAGCGTACCACTATGGGTGCACACAGGAAATTGGGGATCTACGTGGGATATCATTCTCCGTCGATTATTAAGTATTTAGAACCTCTTACAGGGGATCTATTTACTGCTCGATACGCTGATTCTATATTTAATGAAGATCATTTTCCGGCATTAGGGGGAGACTTCAAGTACCAGAAAGAATGCCGGGAAATTGATTGGAATGCACAAAGCATTTCGAATTCAGATCCACGTACTACTGAATCTGAACAACAAGTTCATAAAATTATTGATTTGCAAAACATTGCAAATAATATGCCAGATGCATTCACCAATTATAAATGTGTTACAAAATCTTTGAATCCTGCCATTAATGTACCAGAAAGAGTGGAGGTACCAATTAAAACCACTCATCCCTTGACTAGCAATAAGAGGGGGAGAAGTATGGCCAAGAAACATGATTCTACTTTTTCTAAACAGAAAAAGAAAACAGTGACTGCATCCCAAACAATGGTTAGAAAACAACAATTGGAACATTCTGTTCCACAATCTAGCTCTCAAGCGCAAGTGCATTTATGCATTGAGGCTGGAACATCGGAATATCATAGATCAATCATATTGGGAAATAATGATAAATCTTTAAGGATAAATGAAATTGCCATCAATTTTATTGATCTTGAGAGTCTTTTGATCGACGAGCTACATTTGTCGACACTTATTTTTTCTGAACAAATTGCTGAAACCTTTGATCCAGATCCTAAATCCATGGTAGAGTGCAGACGACGCTCAGATTGGATCAAATGGAAAGAAGCAATTGAAACAAAAATAGCCTCACTTTATAAAAGAGGAGTTTTCTCGGCAGTAATGCCCACACCTCCTCGTATCTTCCCTGTGGGATACAAGTGGGTTTTCGTCCGAAAACGGAATGAAAACAATGAGGTTGTAAGATATAAAGCAAGGCTAGTAGCACAAGGTTTTACGCAAAGGCCTGGCATCAATTTCAATGAGACATATTCTCCCGTAATGAGCAGCATAACTTTCCGATATCTTATATCTTTGGCAGTACAAAATCGTCTATCTATGCAGTTGATGGACGTAGTGAACGCATATTTATATGGGTAATTGGATTCAGATATATACATGAAGATTCCACAAGGAATTGGTATACCAAATCCTCAGGCAAATCGCAACATGTATTGTATAAAATTGCAAGTCATTATATGGATTAAAGCAATCGGGCCGAATGTGGTACAATTGGTTAAGTGAATTCCTTAAACTTAAGGGATACACTAATAATGATGATTGCCCATGTGTTTTCATTCAGAAATCCTCCAAAGGATTCTGTATCATTTCAGTGTATGTTGATGATCTCAACATCATTGGTAATGAAGCGGATATTAATGAAGCACGTCATCATTTAAAGACGAAGTTTGAAATGAAGGATTTGGGTCAAACCAAATATTGCTTAGGTTTACAACTTGAGCATTTACCTTCAGAAATTTTTATACATCAAGCCGCTTATATCCAGAAAGTATTGGAGAAATTCAATATGGATAAATCTTATCCATCAAAACCCCTATGGTGGTTCGATCTCTAGACATAGAGAAAGATCCATTCAGACCTAAGGAGGATGGAGAAGATATTATGGGTCCTACTATTCCATATCTCAGTGCCATAGGAGCACTCATGTATCTTGCAAACTGTACCCGACCGGATATTGCATTTGCAGTTAATCTGTTGGCAAGATATAGTGCTGCTCCTACTAAACGTCATTGGACGGGAGTTAAGAATATTTTTCGATATCTTAATGGCACAAGAGATCTTGGTCTTTATTTCATGAGGAGCCCTGATCCAATATTATTGGGTTACATCGATCTTTGGTTATCTATCCGATCCCCATAATGCGGATCACAAACAGCTTTGTATTTTTACAAAGTGGTACAGCCATTTCCTGGAAGTCTTCAAAGCAGACCCTAGTGGCTACATCCACTAATCATTCTGAAATAATTGCATTATATGAGGCATCACGTGAATGCGTGTGGCTTCGCAGAATGATTAACCACATCTTAAAATCGTGTGGTCTTGGTTCTCTGGAATCAACAACTATATTTATGAAGATAATGTTGCTTGTGTTGTTAAGATGGAAACAAGTTACATTAAGAGCAACATCACCAAACATATTGCTCCTAAATTGTTTTATCCCCACGAATTGCAAAAGAATGGGGAGATAAACATCCTGCAAACTAAATCTTGTGATAATCTTGCAGACTTATTCACCAAGTCTCTACCTTATTCCCTTTTCCACAAATATGTTGAAAGAATAGGCATGAGAAGATTTAGACATTTGCAGGGATTAGGGGGAGATTCTCTCTGATCAGAAACCTTGTTCCACATCATATTCTACTCTTTTCTTCTATGAGCTTTTTCCTTCAAAAGGGTTTTTCCTCATTTAAAGTTTTTAATGAGGCAATATCACCACAAGTTTATATATCTTATCTATTTTTTCCATAAGGGTTTTTTTTGCAAGATGATAAACTGGATATATATCATGATTTCTCCTTATTTTTCCTATATGGTTTTGAGGAGTTTTTCTCATGGTGGACTCGATCAAGAGGGAGTGTTACAATACGGTGATCTCATCCGTATAGCGACGCCAAACTCAAGCGACGCCAACAAACCGTCGTTGCTTCCGTTTACTCACGCCCATTCATGATGTATATATATGCGCACATAGATCAATAAATTTGATTGAGTTCTTATCATTTACATCTCTCATTCTTAATTATAACAAGAAGAACCATTCATCCGCACTCCTTTTGACATCATCAGTGAGGTCACTTGTGCGGGACAACACAAGTTTCACTGGGCCCAGTTTCTGTTCCTGCGATCTAAATCATTGTGGGGTCGTGAAGGTCTTGTGACCCCTATGCTTAAAGTAGAAAAATCAAATCCAGTTCCAATCTCACTTGTCTTGCCAATCTCAATGTGTGGGCCGGGTTGGTACATTTGGCCATAATTGGATCATCGTCATCATCATCATTCACAGGTTGCATTGCATCAGTAAGGTTGAGAATTACAACATGGATCCTAGTTGACCATAATATTTAAATCTTCTGAAATCAGTGCAACCCGCTAGAGCGTAATAATTCATGCAACAAGAGAGCAGATCACCCAGTGAGCAATAACAGTGACTTGAGTAACGACAAATAAATAAATCCAATAATTTATAGGCATATGCAAAGTAGATCTCCTATCCAACTCATGACAGGGGTAAACCATCTTATCAGAGGCAGGGAATAAGTGTGTAAGACCAAGAATCAAAGTAAAATAGAGGCAGGCAATATGTGCGCAAGACCAAGAATCAAAGTAAAATAGAGGCAGGGAATATGAGTGCAGGGCCAAGAATCAAAGTACAATGGGGAAGGCATAAAGAGGTATCTCACTAGTCACTGCTACAAAAACGTGCACGTACCAGTACCACGCAACAAACAATGTAAGTAAATCAGTACGAAGGGGTAGTTGGGACCATAACACCTTAGCTACATGAAGGGATACTTCAGCCCCTTTCGTAGAGCACCATACGTCATGATGTCCCAATATCTTTTTCACTTCCAACTGGTTGACAATTTTACCATCTATGCACCACCACTTTCTCATCTTAACTTCGAGAAAAAAAGTTCCAAACTCCCCATTATCCACTTGTTTCTTACACCACCGTACAATAGAAAGACCATGAAAGCAATATTTGCTTTTTCATGATAATACAGATGCAAGTAGTATTATTTAGATGTAAATACAAGAACAGGAACAGGGCAATGTAGAGACTTATCTACAGGACTTCCTGACAATACCTGGGTGATGGAATTGTACATATGAACTGTAAAGAACTGAAGTGAAATCAAATGGATGTATAGGCCTTTAAGTAGTTCTAGGGTTTTAGATGACGCAAACGGAATAAATATGTGCAGGCACAACGAGCACAGTTTATTTAACTTCTTAGCCATTTAGCTGGCAAAGGATTCCTGAACTTTTTCCTAAACGCGATAAAAGCTAGGGAGCCAAGGAGTGGCCATGATGTTACAAAAGCAATGTAGGCAAGCAACCTGACTGAGTTCCCTTGGTATCGATTGAGTTGGTTTATGGATCTCTTTACGGGAGCAATGGCGTCGTGGATCTTATTAATATAGTGTTCCTCTCCTAGCTGTTTTGCAGACCCTGAAGGGCTTTGGGCAGGCGTTACAATTACTTTTGTGCTGCTTTTGCTCTCCACTTCGTTGGTATGATAATTCTGTTGTGTAACATCCCCATTATTTAGTTTTACTTCATTAAACATCTGATTAGAAGGGGGGTCATCATGGCCAGGGCCATCATTTGTCACTGGAGCTACCATTCCATCTTCGATGATATTGACATATGGGCTCTTATCAATGGATGACTCTAAGTAAGAGTGCAAAACATGATCTTGCGCCTGCATCCAATTATGACAAAAAACGATGTAGCCACAATACCAAAATGTGAGCGGCTAAGATGGAAATTTTCATCCATGATATAGTGATCACACCTTTTGTTGATGCATGTAGGAGCTGTCATGCAGAGCACAGAGGAACTCGGAAACAGCTCCAACCCACCTACAGAGTATATCAAAAGACCATGAATTCTGAGTATCCATTAATAGCAGATACACATACAAAATGATATAATCCACAGTATGGTAGGACAGATCTTTTAGATTTAGTAGACACCATACCATAGTCTTTCAGCAGTTAGTCCTTGAAAAAATGCAAGATGACCACCATTCGGAGTAGTTGCCAAAACAATGTTCTTGTTGGCCCTAAAACAAATCAAGATGCTTCTGAGTAATACAAGAAAAAAAAGAACATTCAGGAGCATGGCTTTGCAAGGCCTAAGATTCACCTGCATTCATCCCAGGGAATAGCCTCCCTTGTGCAGAGGGGATCATCCAAAGCACTAACACAAAGCAAGGGAACTGACACATTACCTACGTAACTAGCACTGCTGCACCGGCGGTAGTAAGTATCCACCGTCTGTGAAATAATCAATCATTACATGAGTGGTGTGATGGGATTCTTTCAAATTATTCAACAGCATTAACTGTTACAGCAGCAGTTCTGAATCTTATCATTTGTTATAAAGCAGTGATGCAAGTCACAGTAACAACGAAACATGAATGTGATTTAATTGGGGATAGAATCAGCAACGGTAGGCACTGTTGCCATGAAGGGTACCTCATATTTTGCAACAATGCAAGTGGCATGGTTGTCAAATTCCCGAATAGAGCGTGACTGGAAAAATAGAAATAAAAGAAAATAAGTAATGAATTTCACACAAGTCATGAAGAGCCCATCCATATGAACTTATGAAGTACATAAGTAGTCAAACAGTTGGCAGCTTGAACAAAATCCTTTACAATGATAACTAACTAGCGAATTATAAGACAGTATCCTTACAAGTCAACATGGAACTGTTCTATCAAAAAATTGAAAGAGACCAAAATTTACAGAATGCTGGTTCAATATAAATCAAATTTATAAACTGAAATATTGGTCAGTTCAGTGACAACCAAAAGATTGCAGCAGTGAGTCAAACTCAAACCTTTTTAATACCTTCCCAGTTCGCAAGTCGAGCCAAGACAGGTTGATGTCTGCAAAAGGGAAAAAAAAAGGAAAGGTATCAAAAAAAAGGATCCTCTTCTTCGATAGCCATCGTGTTATTCAGTTACTATTTCAATTGCTACAAGTTACCACTCAGTCTCTTGTTATGATATCTGCAACTACCATGCAGCAGCCAGCAATTACTACCATAGTGGGAACAGATCAGCAAGTGAAGAACAAAATAGATACCACTCGCACTTAGTGCAACCAACAAGTGGAGAACACAGAATCTCTCTTGGTCCAGTTCAAGCTCCAGACAGGTATTGGAATCAGAAATCATCACCTTTTTAGCCTCATGGCAATTTTTTTTGGCAAATCTGGCCAAACGCAATTGCAAAAAATGGCCCCATCCCCGACCGCGGAAGCGCCGGAAGGTGAGCGCTCCTGCACAGTGGAAGCGCCTTCCGCGCTCTAGGAGCACAGTAGCTTCGGTGACTTGCTGTTCTCCCAGAGCGCAGGAGGTACACGTATCACTAACGCTTCCGCGGTCGGGATGGGGCTATTTTTGCAATTGCGTTCGGAAGAGAACCAAATTTGCTAAAAAAAAATTGCACATAGGACAAGAAAAGTGATGATTTCTTGGAATCACTACACTTGCATAGACCAAGCTTCCAAGCACACTGAAGAAATTATTGGATAACGGAAATATTGTCATAGTCGCTTGTACATTGCTGTACCAAACAAAAAAAGATTTTATCCCTTGTACATCGCTGTCAACCATTAAGACAGAAACTTCATGCCAAGCTGTAACTAAATTAACACTACAAAAAAAAAAGGCTGGCATAGTGACCTAAGGTTGCATAGGGCTATATGTTATTCTCAAGTGGAACTTAATTTATTTGAAAGAGTAACTTAATTTAGGTTCAAGAGAAGTAAATAATAGAGATCTAGGGGGGGAAGAGTATGGCACCACAGCAGACAGTAAAAGGATCACTATAACATTAAAGATGGAGATTCCATATAACGAGTCTTGTATAAATGCTTACTAAGGAATGGATACTTACAGCTTTGCATAGCCCTTTAGACCAAACGCAAGGGCTTTGTCATAAAACCGTTGCACAAGCTTGCGGGAAATAAATCTGTCACACACCTACAAATTGAAGTGAAATGACAAAACAAAATGGAGTTAAGGGCCAGTTTGTTGTAGCTGTGCTCTGCTAAGCAGCTGTATAAACTTTAATTATAGAGAATCCTTGCCGATTCTACTGAATATTTTTGTTATGGCTCAAAAAAGGAGGTTGATTATCAGTTGATTCTACTGAATATTTTTGTTATGGCTCAAAAAAGTCACCTCAATGAAAACGCGCCCTAAATTAGCAATTAATTAAAACTTGGAACACAATATGGATTTGTGAGCAAACAATGTACAATGGATCATCATTCATTGACTAGGGCATTTGGGAAGGTTTCAAAACTGAGATGAAAATTATTGAGCCACGAGTTGGTAAAAAATTCTGCAAAATAAACATGCAGGTAAATTTGGATATACTGCTGTACGTATCTGCATTTCTAGTGAATTAGGTCTAGCAACTAACCACCAGATCCCATGGAGAACAAATAGATGCAGCACCAGCCACAGGAGTATGCTCACCTTCTTCTCCAAGATACTTGACCTGGACAATGATGTGGATTAAATATATATTGTTAGTACATCAATTGCAGTATGCTCTAAAATCTAGTGACACTCTTTAGCATATTTTAATAGGTGTGGGTGGGGTTAGGGTTAGAGATAATGAGAAAGGGCAGTATGCAGTCTATGCACACACAACAGAAGAAAGTCCACGTTATTAAAATGATGAATCTGACCGAGATTGCCAAATGACTGACCATCAAAAGTGCATCAAATATATTTAAAGAATGTTAAATATGCACTAATTGTGCACAAGTCTTAAACGAGTTCAACCGAGTTTTGTACTTATCTTGAAAAATAATACAAAATTTAACAATGTATGCAGAGAGGGAACTATCTATGGTCGGTTTCAGCCATTTTCCTGTACTATTCATGATTGTTCTTGGTGTAGTTATAAACTAGCGATGATTAAAAAGGCTAAATCAAACTTAAAAACTAAGCTTGTCCAAGTACATGACTCATGACTGTATTGAGTGAGAAACTGCTACCATCCATTGATCAGGAACTACTTGCGCCAATTCTAGAGCCATTGCCCATTGGTATAGGTAAACAATGCAACTAGTACTTTTCAATGGTCAGTGGCAGAAAATAGTGGACTATCATAATATCAAATCTTGAATATGCAAAAAGAAAGAAAAATGTTTAGATTAACAAAGTAAAATTGCGTACCAGAATATTGGCACCTATGCTTGTACCAACACAGAACATTGGAGTCTTTGGAAACTTATGATGAAGATAATTAAGGACTTCTCGGATATCTTCTGTCCATCCACCATTGTAGAAGCAATCTGACTGCCAGGGGAAATAAATACTATGAGTGATGGTTTCTAACCAAATCATTCGAATTGCATTTGGTGCCTCTGAAACTTCGTCTTACAGTATCACCAGAGAAATTATAACTACATACAATTTTCAGCGGTTTCTATCATCATTTGGTGGTAATTGTTATGAATAGCACTTGTATTCATCATGAGACCGACAGGCCAGAATATATACATGCACACGAGGGTATAAAAGGAAACCCTATATAAGGCAATATATATACAAAGCAATACAGGATATTAGCAATCTCTGTACAAGGCAATATAGGATACTGTCTAACACCCCCCTCAAATTCATGGTGGATCAACAACATTGAGGTTGGGGAGATAAAAGTTGTGCTGAGCTCGAGTCTGTGCCTTCATGAAGAAGTCTGCCAACTGAAGCTTTGAAGGCACATACTGAAGAGCCATAACCAGATCCTGCACCTATGACCGCATGTAGGAAGCATCAACACCGATATGCTTGGAGAGCTCATGCTTCACTGGGTCTCGAGCAATGCTAATAGCACATGTACTGTCAGATAAAAGAGGAGTCGGTGTAGAAACAGAAAAACCAAAATCTTCCAGTAACCACCATAGCTAAGTAACCTCTGCTGTTAAATGAGCCATAGCTTGCAACTCATCCTCAGCACTCGAACGAGAAATTACCGTCTGCTTCTTAATCTTCCAAGCAATGAGGGAACCATTAAGAAAAACGCAATAGGTAGAAAGAGACTGACGATCAAAGTGATTACTAGCCCAGGTAGCATTAGAATATGCCTGGAGCTGTAAGAAACTAGAGCGTGAAAAGAAAAGACAGTGAGAGATAGTTCCATGAAGAAATTGCAAAACACGAAGAGGATGACTATAGTGGAGTTGAGTGGGAACAGGAACGAACTGACTCAAGATGCACTGGATATGGAATATCAGGATGAGTGACTCCAAAGTAAACAAGACTCCCAACAAGATGGCGATAGCGAGTAGGATTCTCGAGGTTCACCATCAGTAGGCCGAAGGTGAACATTGAGCTTCATGGGGGTTTCGGCTGTGCAGTGATCAGTGAGAGAAGCACAATCAAGAAGATCCTGAATAAACTTCTCTTAAGACAGGAAAAAGGCCTAAGGTGCAGAAGAACCTCAATCCTAAGGAAGTAGCGAAGGAGACCCAGATCAGACATGAGAGACTGCTCACTAAGACGTGCTTTCACAAAAGCAATATACTGAGAATCATATCTAGTTATGATCATGCCATCAACATATAGAAGGAGAAGAGTCCGACCACGAGACGAAGTGTGAACAAAAAGCACAGGATAATGAGCACTTGCAGAAAAGCTAGCAGTAGTGACCACAGAAGAAAAACGCTCAAACCAAGCACAAGGAGCTTGCTTGAACCCATAAAAAGAGCGGCGAAACCGACAAACCATGCCCTCAGGAACAAAGTACCCCAGTGGTGGCAGCATATAGACCTCACGCAGCTCACCATTAAGAAAGGGCAGCAAGCTCCTCCGCTATCGCATGCTACCATTCCTGTTGAATAACAGCATCACAGTAAGAAGTCGGCTCGGCAAGAGTTGCGCCAACAAAACCAAGGTCAGGAGGCCAAATAGACTAACGATCATGAAAAGCATAGCGAGGAGGCATTGAAGAATGTGGCTCAACAAGAGAAGATGGCACATCAGAGGAATCCTCAACTCGCGGACGACGAGTGTAGTATAGAGGATAGGAAAGAACAATGTTAGGAAAAATCTCTGGAGGAGGCACAAGTGGTGAAGAAGATACCAGAGGAGGGGCCGACGATGAAGGAGACCAACCATGGAAAGAGAAAAGTGGCAACTGGATTATCAGGAAAAGTCCGGAAAGAAAACGACTCGACAAGAGATGCTGGAGTGGAAGAACAATGACGAGGGTAGAAGGGATGAAACTCATCAAAAGTAACATCGCGAGATATCCGCATCCGTCGGCCAACAGGATCCCAACAAAGATATCCCTTATGCTCAGCACTATATCCCAGAAAAACACACTCAACAGATTGAGCGGTCAGCTTGGTGCGTTCACGAAATGCAAGAAGAGCATAGCACGCACACCCAAAGAGGTTAAGACTAAAATAATCAGGAGTCATGCCATAAAGATGCTCCACTAGAATCCCACCCTGAAGATCAAAAGAAGGCTGAATATTAATCAAGTGACAGTGGAAACAACCTCAACCCAAAAGTGAGGTGGAACAACAGAAACAAGCAAAAGAGCAGGAGCTGTCTCAAGAAGATGATGCTTGTACTCTGAACAGTGATGGGAGCAGTGAAAGGATTAATAGATTTAAGACTGGTGGAATCAAATGTCATATTGAGATATCAAAAGATGTGGAAGGTGGTCTCTCACTAGAAGACTGAGTAGCAGAACATGTCGATGCAGAAGCAGCCATGCGACACAACAATGTGAGAATCTCCTGAGTGGAGTCAGAACCAACAGAGGTCCTCTGAGTGGAGGCGCCTGAGCTCCAACGCCCTTGGGAGGGCGATCACCTCGACAAGCAATATCCTTCTTCCGATAATAGAACCGCTCCAAGTGTCCATTCTTATCGCAGTAGATGCTGTGAAGCCCTCTACCCCCGATAGCCGCCGCTGGAGTAGGCGCCACTAGTGGAGGGGCAGCATGAGGCACAACAGATGTGAAAACTGGTGCATGCACAGTCAAGATTGAAAGAGACACCAGCAAACCCACAACACGAAAGCGCGTCTCCTCGGTACGAATAGCTGCAACGACCTCCAACAAGGTCATACAAGAGTGGTGAGTAGGGGTGGGCATTTTTTAATTGAAACCGAAAAACCGAACCGAATTAACCGAAATTTTTGGTTTTTCCGATTTATGGTTCAGTTTTTATTTTGACACTATTTAGTTTTCGATTTATGGTTCGGTTTTATCATCCCGAATGCCAAACAAACCGATTAGCCACCCCCCATCCGACCATCCCCTTCGGCCTTTCCCCATTCCCAATCACTCGATTCCCCCGAATAGATCGCCATCCCATTCCCCATTCCCCAACAATCCCAACCGACCAACCCTACCAAATTAGCGCCACCGCCGGCACCACCTACCGCCGTGGGCCATGGCGCCATCGCTGACTCGAATAATCGCTCCCCTCCTCTTCCGCGCCCGCCAATGAGGACCGAGGCCAAGGCTTGCTGAGCAACCGAGATAGCTCTCCCGCATCCTCCACAGTCCGCACCGAGGCCGCTGTCTCAAGCGTCTCACGCAAGGCCGCGGCCTCACAGCACTAGTCCACCCATCTCTAGCCCCGCGCCGTCCTTCAGGCCTTGGACTCCGCCGTCGCCTCCTGTCGCTGAGAGTCTACCTCGAGGTTCCCATTCCTTCTTCCCGAGGAAAATTAGCACTACTGTCTGTTTAATGATACTTATTGAGCACGTATTGCTCTGTTGTTTGGATTAGATCTTTGAGTTGCTGCCAGTTTCGGTCTTTGAGCGTGAGGCATGAGGGCGTGAGGGGAGGGGCTTTGCGAAGCGCATGGCGCTGGGGAGGGCAGTGTGGAGGGTGTCGCAACAAGCGCGCGCGGCGTCGCGCGCGGTGGGAGGCCGCGGCTGAGGCGAAGGCAGGGGTACGTGAGGGCGAGCAGGAAGAGGGCCAGTTGCGAGGCGACACACAGAGAGCGACATCTTCCACGGTAATCATATTTCGGTTCACCAAAAACCCGAATTAATCGAACCGAATTTTTTCGGTTAAATCGGTTCGGTTTTTTATTTTCTTCTGAGAATTTCGGTAGCCAGTTTCTAAAACCTGTATTATTTTTTAACCGAATAAACCAAACCGAATAACCCAAACAAACTGAATGCCCACTCCTAGTGGTGAGCAAGCAGCTGGGCACGAATCTACTCAAACTCAGCCTGGAGACATGTCAAAAAGTCGTAGACGCGACGAAGCTCCAGCTAAGAGTACTAACGCTGACAGCACTGACAAGTGCGGCAAACCTCCAGTCCAAGAGAATTAAGCTGACGCCACACCAAGGACAGCTATGCGTAGAACTCACCTAGAGTAGAATCCCCCTACTGCAGCGACTGCTCCTCTCGCACAATAGCTAGGTACAAAGAATTGCCAGTAAGCTCATAACGGTCGCGAAGATGTGCCCACATCAACTATGCTGAAGACAAAGTAACTACGTCTCCAGTAAGATGCACCTTCATGCTAGTAACAAAAATAGCGGAGGCACGAGCATTCTCACCAATCCACATCTTATAGACATCAAACTGAGTTTGAAAAACTCCACAACATCAACATGATCATCAAACGCCTTCTGTTAAGCAACATCATCAGCTTCCTTTGGAAAAAACATACGTGGCAGGGGAAGCAAGACGAGGCAAACAAGGTAGCTCGCCGGTGAGAAACTAGCAAAGACACTGACCATGCATGTGAAGGCGCATATGTAGAACCTAGTCTCGATATCTGAGACCATCGAAGATAACCAGGCAACGAGTAATAGAAACGGTGCTCGAGGAAGAACCAGAAGATGACGACATTTTTTAAATCTATTTTTAATTTTTTTTTACAGTCACATTTTTTAAAATCTATTTTTAAACCACAGAAGGAGAGGAATTCCTCTCCTTCCTCTGTTTTGGCCCAACGAAAAGGGGGCAGTCGGGCGAGGTCGCCGGAGCTAGGCCGGCGCCAGCGCCAGCAGAGAGGGGAGGTCGCCGGCGGAGAGCCCACACGATAGCGGCCAGCGGCACAAGCGGCTGGAGCCAAGGACGACGGCTCACATAGCGACGCGACCAGCCGCGGCCGGAAGAGGATGGTGACAACGGTGGCCTAGGCCAGGCACGACGTGGTGACAAAAGGTGACTCAACGACTCAGCAAACGATGGCCTGACCACACGGGCGACGGAGTGACGATAGCCTATGGCTCAGCAGACGATGTCGCGCTGTGGGTGATACCAGGAGGCTGGCGAAGTGGAGATCGCCGAGGCACAGGTCGAGGGCGAAGGAAAGCTGACGCGTCAGTGGGAAGAGCCGCAGGAAGAGCGGCGGCGACCGGCCAACAAAGAGAAGGTGGTGGATGGCGCAAGTGCAACGCTAGTAAAAACCCTGACCCTAAATTTACTCCGATACCACATTATGAATAGCACTTGTATTCATCACGAGCTCAATAGGCCAGAATATATACATGTACATGAGGGTATAAAAGGAAAGCATATATAAGGCAATATCTATACAAGGCAATACAGAATACTAGCAATCTCTATACAAGGCAATACAGAATACTAGCAATCTCTATACAAGGCAATACAGAATACTAGCAATCTCTATACAAGGCAATCTATAGTACCAATCTCTTTACAAGGCAATATAGGATACTGTCTAACAGTAATAAGATTTCTGGTTATAGTAACAGCCATAAATCTCATGCACAAATATTATGCTTGACAAGCTAGCTCCAAACAGTAATAAGGAGTGTGCAGCAAAGTTTAAAGTGTACAGGGAGTGAAATTCTAATAACTGGAATTTTACATTAGATAACTTACAGTAATGGACACACCACCAAGACCTCTGTGGTTGCTTACAACAACATTCCAACCTTTGCTTGCCATGGAATAAGCCAAGTGTTTTACATACTGCAAGGGATAACTACATCGTAAGAATGGCTAACACATATAGTAATATGTTAGGCAATGGCAAATTCAAGAGCTCTTCAAATATGCAACACAGATAAGTTCACATCAAAAAATAAGTTAGGGACTAACAGCAGCAGCAGAATCACTAGTTAATCCAGGAACCACAACTACAAGGGGTGTTGAAGCATCTTTAGAAATGATCCCATCTGCATCTACAACATAGTTAAAAAGGTCAGAAATCACCATGTATGGCATACAAATTTGCACATTCTGTAAGCCTCATACCCTGCAAATCAGATGCCAGCAGCCAATCTAGAGCAATAGTTCCACCATCACGAACTGTGTACAACTGCCTGAAGTAAAGAGAATGTATCCAGTCCATTGTCAAGTGAAAAGTAAGAAAAGTGCTTTCCACGCTCCCCAAAAGAAATGAGCATAGATCCTGGAGAACATATGTCAAGGGGTACACCACATGAACACATGCATTAGAAGTTGTATAGTTCCCTTTTAGCTAAGATTAGAAGCACTTTTCAATAAGAAAAGTAACCTCCTAGTCTCTTACTATTAGTGTTTATTTCCTTTTTTCCCCTCATGCCAAACTTAATTATCAAGGTATAAATTTCTCTAATAACTACTGGAGTCACCAAAATGTTAACTCTTGACATATCAACAAATTAATCGCTGGTATTAAAACAAGGAACACAAGAATGCCTAGAAATTCGCTCAGAGCTCATACAAGCTGATTGAGACATACATCTTCATCTTGCTTCACATTCTCTAGTTCCCACAATCCACATCACTGCTAAAAATTTAGTTCATTATTGTCTACTGAAAACATACCAAAGAGCAATAGAAGCAGCAAGGTTTCATTGCCAAATTAGATCACAGAAGTTAACTGGTCATGTAACCATCAGCCAGTATGTACTTGAAAAATCAATGGTGATGTATAATGTAGAAGAATAATTGGCAGTGTACATTGTACTCAATTTTACATAGGGACGCTATAATCAAATATGGCAATCTACAGGACTACAATGTAACTCATCTACATGAGGAGTGTGGGCCGAGTCTAACCTCTTGTAGGTGAATGAAGGCGGCCTCCCGGAGATGCCCAGGAATAGTGTCTGCAAATGTGGGCTCGCCAACCACGGTGTCGCCAGATACCTGCATTGTTAAACCGCAAATCCATCATCACTCACAAGTTAACGAGTATTCACAAAATGCACATAACCCCTCCCATGATTCAGAACCCCAGCTTCCAGTTCCATCACAACTGATCCCACTCTAGGGACAGGAGTCGTAGGAAAGCACAATCAAGCGCACCAATGCTGCTTCTACCATAAAATTGCAGTGACTTGAGTGACTAAATTGTAGACGCCAAGTACTAATAAGAACGAGTATTCTCACGCGAGCAGTTGGAGAGAGGAAAAGCCATACCTGCCGTGGAGGGAGCGGCACTTGTAGGCGACGCGGTGGTAGATCTCGGAAGCTGGGTGGAAGGTGAGCCCGACGCGGCCGCCGCGGAGGCCGCGGAGGAGGTCCCCGAGGATGTGGAGCTCCAGGAACCGGTACGCGAAGACCGACACGACGACTAGGGCCGCGAGGGCGTAGTGCTCCGGGGGCACCAGCGCCCCCGCGCGGCGCAACAGCTCGCCGGCCGACTCGCCGCCAGCGACCACCGCCGCCATGGTGGGATCGGGGATACGGTACTACGCGCTAGGGTTGGGAGCGACGCGGAGGAGGTGAAGGATAACGAGATTCCGCCGCCGCAGCCGCCCCTCGAGCTCTCCTCGCCCCTCTCGCTCGATGCTGCGTGGAGACGGGGGTTAATATGAAGCTCTTAGAGCGGCAATTTCGAGGAGAAGCGGAGCACGCGATGCACACGATTGACAGAGATGCAGACTTGCAGAGTACTCTTGTGATTTGTGACTCGTGTCTTCTAAAAACGCAAACATTCACGAAGTCCCCATCCTGTGGGGCACGAATGTCCGTGAGGGGAAGGGCTTGGTGGGACGTGGGAGATGTCGGTTTGAATTTTGACCGTGTAGCAGGGGGGAAGCTGACGCCTGGGCCCAGTTTCGAGTCGGCAAACGGTTCCCATGTAACGACGGTGCTACCTAGAATAGCGGTTGAACAACCGCCACGCGGTGACGCGCGTGCTTGTCATGAATTTCCCATCTGATGAAGGACAATTGCCTAATTGCCCGACACTGTCGTTTTCGCACTGGATTGGTACTTCCAAAATCCGAACGTTGTACATGTTGAGAAACCCTAAAGCCCATCACGCGCCCATGTGCGACCTTACGCCAAACCCTGTAGAGCGCTATAAAGGAGGAGGGTCCCCACGCATACGTAATTCATTAGCAATAAAGAATTTCCGCCGCCTCCCTCATATACCGTGTCTCTCTCTTCTGCTCTCCAACTTGAGATCTGCTCGAACCCCTGACTATTCGACAATGGGTTCCTTAACACGTTATCGCACGAATCGATCTACCGAGATCGTAATTGAAAAGGTGAGAAGAGGTGAGAATCGCGATTGATTCTAATCGTTGTTGATCCTATGCATGCATCTATCCTACGTGGCATCTGCTTTCGCCAAGATCTCGTAGCATGAAGCTACGAAGCCACATACAAGAATTTACGCCTCCTCATCAAAAAAAAAAGAAAATGGAAACATCGCTTCGGCTTAAGACGTGCCGCAAGCCGCCGCCATGCATCGCTGCCCTCGCCGCCATTGCATGCTCGCAGACGACGCCGCACCATCGCTGCTGCCCGCCGAGCATGGAGCTCGGCCTCAGATCACCGCGCCGCAAGACCTCGAGTCCATCGCACTCGACGTCGCGCCGTCGCCGACTCGGCCGGCGCTTGCATTGGTGCCGCTGACAGCCGCCGCCACGACCGCGCGCCCGGCTGCAGACGGCCGCCACGCTTCCGCCGGACGCTGCCGACATGAGGAAGCCGGCCGCCACCACATCGGCGGCAGGCCACCGCCGCCATCACCGCTGCCACCGCCATTTGCTTGGCCGCGCCGAAGACTGGCGCTCGGCCGCGGCCGGCCACACATCACGCCTCCGCGACTGCCCCGGCTCGCCGCACGGCCGGCCTCGGTCGCCTCGGCCTCGCGCGCCGCGGCCGGGGCCGGCCGAGCCGCCCGGTGCTCGCCCACCGACTGGTCGCGCGCAAGAAGCGCGACCGACGCGCTGCCTCGATTCATCGCTTCCTCGCCCGCAAGACTGGCGCCTCCCGGCCGGCCGCCACAGATGAAGTCAGCGCCCGACCGCCTCGCCCGAGTGGTCGACGGCCTGCCCGCGTCCGCGACGGCGCCGCCGCCCGGCGCGCGCGGACGCCGTTGCCGGGTTGCGCTCGGCCACCCACGCGAAAGCCGCCGCTCGCTCTCGGCCTCGGGCTCCGCCATGCGGCCGGACTCGCGCAGCCTCGCGGCTCACCGCACGGCCTACTCGCACCTCCTGCCTCCGGCAACACGCCCGACCGCGATGCCCATCGCAGACGGCGCGCTATTTGCATCCGCGCGGAGCGCCGCGCTGTGCCGGCCGTGTAAGCTGCGCAAGGCCGCCAGAAGAGGCGCGCCCGCATGATTGCCATAAGGAGACGACGGCGGCGTTAGGAAGAAGCGGAGGCTGGGTTGCGAACCCAAATGCCGCGACGGAAGAAAAGAAGACGCCCAAAAAAGCCCAAGGCGAAAGACGAGTAGCAAGCATGGCGGAAAAGAAAAAGAAAAAGAAGAAGAAAAAAGGGCAAAGCCACGCAGTCGATCAGTAGAAAGAAAAGAAAAGAAAAGAAAAAAAAAAGAAAAGAAAAGAAGAGAAAATTCCGAAAAAAAATTGCGAAAATTTTGAAAAATTGCCGTAAAATCAAGAAGATTTATTTGGCTCTGCTTTTAATTTTTCTAGCTTTATTTCTCTGCTTTATGAATTTTCTTTATGAATTTTGAATTCTTTGCTTTATTTAATATAATGCAATGCATATGAATTTATTTTTCTTTTATGCTTTTGCAACCATTTTCTACCAGATTACACGCAGAATCTAAACCGTAATTTTGAAATCATGCGGATGTCCGCATTGTGAATCGTGAGTTTGAAGAACTGCCCCGCATGGTCGTAACTATCTCACTTGGGCATCGGACGTGAAGATCGCTCTGGGGCAAGAAGCTCCGCTCGCGATTGGTCTAGGTCCTCGCGCAAACCTTGGTCAAACGATCAACTCGATTTTCTCGTCTCTCACCACTCTAAAGAATGAATATATGGTCGAGGAGAGTGCACTTGAGCTTTGACCGCACTTGAAGCGTTCGAAAGCTCAAGTACACCATCTTGCCCCAAGCAGCAAGATTGGTACGCTGAGGTTTGCACTTGAATTGCACAAAATTTGTACCAATCTTCTCTATGTGGCAAGAAGATCACCGATGAGGAAAAGATTGAGAAAACTCTCTACCTTCCACCCAAATGCTATCCAGAGTGCACGCAATATCGTCGGACGCATACAAGGAGTATAGCGACTGGATTGATGTAATGCAAGTTGCGGAATCGCGAGACAATGTTCTACGCAAGAACTATGTCTCACAGCCACCTGGAAGGGGCACTGGCACAGAAGTTAATGCCAATAGCTATAAGGTGAGAAAGCCCATTCATAGAAAGAAGGGCGAGCAGGGTGAAAAAGAGAAGTTTCAGGCCAAGGGAAAGTCCAAAGCCCGCTAATGCATGAATCGCATTTTTTTTTTAGATTATGGTTGTTAGCATTTTCTTTGAATAATGAATTGTAAGCTCTAGAAGAGCATACTTCTTTCATGAATAAATACGCAATTTATTCTTTATTCCAGTATTCTTCAATTTTGCAAGTAATATTTGGATTGTTTTGCCTCTATTTGATTAGAATTATATTTCTTTTATCTAGAAATCGTAGCGCCTAAATGGAAGAGGTATGCATTGTTGATAGTGGCACAACAAATACCATCTTAAGAGAGTCTAAATATTTCCAATGATCACGAAGAACGCTGAAAGATTACTACGATCGCAGAAGCGACTCATATGTAATCGGCCGTGAAGAGCCACTATTATATTGCCTATGGGTACAACTTTGGTAATTGAAGAAGCCCTTTGTACCCTCGAATCAACACGCACTCTCTTAAGCTTTAAAGACATCCGCGCCAATGGTTTTCACGTAGAAACCAATGAAGAAAATGGCAAAGAATACTTGTGCATTGTGAAGCACGCGGTATGTGGAAAATGGTATTAGAAAATGTCCTCATATGAATCTGGGTTGTACTACACGAATATTCATGCACCAAGTGTATACTTCCTTGAAGACTGCTTTTAGAAGCTCGAGTTATTTTCTTTATGGCATGGTAGATTAGGTCATCCCGGTCTTAGAATGATGAGAAATATAGTGAACAACTCACAAGGTCATGGCATTAACGTTAAAATTTCCGAATCATGAAGATTTTGTGTGCTCCGCATGTGCCACCGGAAATTAATAACTAGACCCTCTGTCATGAAAGTGCAAAGTGAAATCCTGCATTCTCGAACGCATCCAGGGGATATTTATGGTCCGATTCACCTCTATCGTGGCGCTTCGATACTTTATGGTGCTCATCGATGCTTCCTCGAAATGGTCGCATGTATGCTTGTTGTCAACAAGAAACCATGCTTTGCAAAGTCGATCTCGCAGATCATAAGAATTAAGAATGCTTTCCCGATCATCGCGTGAAGTCCATTAGAATGGACAATGCCGAGAATTTACTTCAAAGGCATTTGATGATTATTGCACAAAGAACAGGATAGCAGCTTGAGCACTGCATCGCACGCCCATACGCAGAATGGACTAGCGTAGCACTAATAAAGAGGATTAAGTTCATTGCCGCACCGCTTTTGCAGAGTTGTAACTTGCCCAACACTTGTTGGGGACACGCAGCCCGCACGCAGCAGCTCTTATCAATTTTAGACCGCCGGCCTACAACATCCATTCTCCTATGCAATTGTGCACGGATCATCCCAAGATCTCCCATCTTAGAAAATTTGGGTGTATGGTATATGTACCTATACCACCCCTCAATGATCGCAATGGGCCCTCTCCGTAAGTCCGATATATCGCTGGTTATGAGAGTGCATCCATAATCGTGTATTTGGAACCCATGATCGAGATTTGCATACAAACCGGTTCATTGATTGCATCTTTGACGAGGATCGCTTCCGTCATTAGGGAGGAAATCAACCTTTGATGAAAAATGCCGAAATCATATGGCATTCCACCGATCCCGCACATGACCCCGAACTAATGAAGCAAATCAAGAAGTCCGTAAGATAATTGATTTGCGTAATTTAGCAAATGAACCGCCTGATCATTTTTGTGATCCAAGGGCGTGGTTAAGTCGCATGTACCCGCAAGGAATGCACCGAGAGGGTGGAAATACCAAAGAAAATAGAAGGTATCCTCAACCTGCTTGAGAGCCTCAAAGAAAAAGAGCAGTAACTGCTCCTCAAACCCAAAGTACCCGAGACGCCTGAGAAAATCAAGCAGAGGACTTACCACAACCAATCACTAAAATGCCCTAAGGAAAGAAGGGGAGCCAGCTTGAGACTGCACTGGAAAGAAGCCAACAGAAAGGCAATTCCTGCACTTGAATCTTCCATCAGAAGCCAGCTGAAATAATGTGTGCGCACACATAGGCGATGAAAGCTAAAGGAACTTGCTCTGCGATAGGGAAAAGCAAATAAGAGCAAGTAGAAGTGCATGAAGCACCCCATGAAGAAATGGCCATAAACTTTGTAATAACAGAGAATCCTGAATAGAGCAACGACCAACGTTGATGCATACTTTGCAAAGAAGATTGCCTCGATCATTGATCATGATCCCGAGCCCGCATCTCTAGCAGAGTGCAAGAAAAGGCTAGATTGGGAAGAATGGAAAAGGCAATCATCTGCAGAGTTAGTCTCTCCAACAAGAGAGAGGTGTTTGGGCCAGATGCCGCACACCTCCCATATAAGCCCCGTAGGTCACAAATGGGTCTTTGTTCTAAGAGAAATGAAAACAACGGTTGTAAGGTACAAAGCAAGGCTTGTAGCTCAAGGTTTCACTCAACGCCCTAGGGTTGATTATGAAGAAACCTATTCTCCGGTCATGGGAGGAATTACCTTTAGATATTTGATCTCAATGGCGACAACTTGAAGTTGAGAATGAAGCTAATGGATGTTGTCACAAAGATATTTAGATGGAAACTTGGATTCGGAGATATACATGAAAGTACCTAAGGAATTCCTATCCCAACCAAGATGGAGCAAATAGAAACCATGCATAAAGGTGAAATTGGAGAAATCACCGTATGGGTCAAGCGATCAGAAGAATGTGGTACAATCGCTGAGTGACTTTCTCTGCAAGAAAGGCTACACAAACAAATAAGATTGTCCATGTGTGTTTATACAATGATCCTCGAATGGATTCTCAGATAATCTCCGCTATGTAGATGACTTGAACATCATTGGGACTGATGAAGAAATTGAAGAGGCATGCTCATACTTGAAGTCCGAGTTTGAAATGAAAGATTTGGGTAAAACCAAGTTTTGTTTAGGCTTGCACTTGAACATGTCCAAGGAGGAATCTTGGTACATCAATCAACCTACACGCAGAAAGTGTTGGAAAGATTTGGATTTGAAAAAGCATATCCTGCGAAGACTCCAATGGTTGGAAGGTCACTCCAAGCAGACCTAGACCCATACAGACCTAGAGAAGAGGGGGAGGAAGTCCTGGGAGCAGAATTCCCATATTTGAGTGCAATTGGAGCGCTCATGTACCTTGCGAATAGCACTAGACCGGACATTGCGTTCGCTGTGAATTTGCTAGCTCGGTACAGTGCAGAACCCACCAAAAGGCATTGGAAAGGGATCAAGGACATCTTCCGCTACCTCCAAGGAAGCAAAGACCTCGGTCTGTTCTTTAGAAGAAATAATGAATTGAATTTGGTTGGCTATGCCGATGCTGGGTATTTATCAGACCCACATACTGGCAAGTCCCAAACCGGCTATGTTTTCCTATGTGGAGGAACAGCAATTTCTTGGAAGTCGCCTAGCGCACTCTTGTCTCGACGTCGACAAACCACTCGAAATCATCGCTTTGTATGAAGCATCTCGTGAATGTGCATGGCTCAGAAGAATGGTTCACCACATCCAGAAGTCATGTGGTTTGAACATTGAGCAAACTCCCACGATAATTTATGAAGATAATGCAGCTTGTGTTGCCCAAGCACGTATGGGTTATGTGAAGAGCAATCTCACGAAGCATATCAACCCCAAGTTCTTCTATGCTCATGAATTGCATAAGATGAACGAGATCAAGATATTGCATACTAAGTCATGTGAAAATCTTGCAGATTTGTTCACTAAATCACTCCCAAAGATCTACCTTTGAAAGGTGCGTGAAAGGAATTGGGATGATGAGACTTAGAGAAGTGCAGATTTCGGGGAGATATTTCACATACTCCCACATGAATCTCAGCATGAATTATGAATACCCAACATGAATCTCAAGATTAGCAATTGAAGTTGGGAGAATTGTACTTTTTCCTTAGCAAGTTTTTCATGAAGTTTTCTTGCATAAGGTTTTAACGAGGCAATTCGTGCAACATAGTAAGCGTATGCTATGTACTCTTTCTCCAAGTATTTTTCCCACTCGGGTTTTTCCGAGTTTTAATGAGGCATATGCATCTCGCGCAAAGGGCCCAAGGGAGTGTTGAGAAACCCTAAAGCCCATTGAAGGCCCATGTGGTCCCTTAGCCGAAACCCTAGAGAGCTTATAAAGGAGGAGGGGGTCCCCATGTACACACTGTAATTCATTAGCAATAAAGAATTTCCGCTTTCGCTCTCCTCAATACGTGTCTCTCTCTCTCGTTTCTCCAACTTGAGATCTGTTGGGAACCCTGACTATTCGATAATGAGGTTCCTTAACACTTCCATACCGAACGTTGTACACACTGGAGCAAGATCTTGAGTGATTATGATTTTTTTTTTTGAAAGGCAAAGCTGCAATTATATTAGATAAGAAAGAGGGGAAACAAGGGGCAACGGTGCAACAGGCTGCACCATCAGCCAGAGATACAGAGTTAGGGGAAGGGGTTAGAAGGAAGGAGATGAGAAGGAAGGAAAGAGAGGAAGAAGAAAGGGGAAAAAAGAAAAAGAAAAAGAGAAAAAGAAAGAATCAACTATGTCGTTGGACTAGCTTTTTCAGATCCTTTGTTCTCAAGGAGATCCAAATTGCAAATTTCATCTTTGATAGATTGGACGATATCATCGGTCGATTTGCATATGCTCCTAAAAACTCTGTTATTTTGCTCTCTCCACCATTGCCAACAGATTAGAACAAGGATGGTTTTAATGGCCTTCTGAAGGCCGTCCTAACGATTTAACTGGTTCAGGCACCATTGTTGTAGGTCGAGCAGCCGGATGCCATCTCTCTGGAAGAAGGGATGGCGTTCTGAGCCACCTTGCAACTCTAGCCCATAAGTGTTGTGCCTGGGGGCATTCTACAAATAGGTGGAAGACAGTTTCTAAGTTTTGGTTGCACATCTGGCAAAAATAATGGTTGGGCCACTCCCGTTGTTGCAAACGCTGCGCGGTCTAGAGCCGGTCTTGTAGCGCCAACCAAAAGAATACTTTGCAACAAGACCGTCCCCATGCCGACTGACGATGGTGTGAAGGGATGAGAAGGTGCTTCCTGCAAACTGCATGTGATATGCCGAGGAGGCCGTGTATACACCGGAGGGGCTTTGTGTCCATGTTATGTTGTCTTGAACTTGCGGCTGTAGGGAGACCAACTGTATTTGCAGCCATAGGTTGATATATTCAGGAATAAGGTGTATCGTTAGGTTTTGCCTAATATCCCGAATCCAGTTGTTGTTTTGTAAGGCGTTCGCAACCGATCTAGCTTTTCGTCTAGAGATCTTGAAGAGGGATGGCGCTAAAAGCGATGGCGCATGACCATGCAGCCATCTGTCCGTCCAAAAGGATGTCTTTCGGCCGTTTCCGATAGTAATCTTGGTTGCCATGGAAAAGAGTTGTCGATCGATCTGGTCGCATGGGGTCGGCGTTCCAATCCAAGGTCTGTGTGGAGCCGTCCATTGGAGCCATAGCCAGCGTAGGCGGAGTGCTCTGGCGAACCTGTGCAGGTCTAGGATCCCTAGGCCCCCCCTTGGTAGGGGGTAGCAAACTGTTGTCCAACGTACTTTACAGTTACCGGCGTGTAGATCATGGTTACCCGCCCATAGGAATCGCCTTCTGAGTTTGTCAAAGTCTGAAATGAATTTGGTTGGAACCTTGACCGCAGTCAGTAGGTAGATCGGAAGTGAGGACAGTACCGACTTTACCAAGGTTAGGCGTCCTCCCATTGTGAGGAGGTTTGCTTGCCAGCCGGCTAGTCGTCGCGCCGCTTTATCTATGATGTGCTGGAGATCGGTACGACGCAGGCGTGTAAGGGCCAATGGCATGCCCAGGTATTTGATTGGAAAAGCCGAAATCTGTCTGTGGAAGGGCTGCAAGATGTTTTCAAGGTCTAGTCTGTCACATCTGATTGTGGTTATGGTGCTCTTCTGCATGTTTACTCGGAGACCGGTCGCTTCTCCGAATGATCTCAAGATGGCAAAGGTTGCCTCTAGCTCTTCCTTGTCCGGGTTAAGGAAGATAACCGCGTCGTCTGCAAATAGGGATAGGTGGTTTGGCGTTGCGTTTCCTCGCAGGGGGGAGAGGACGCCGTCGTGAGTGGCTTTTGCTAGGATGTGGTACAGGGGGTCAATGGCTAGCAAGAAGAGAAAAGGTGATAGGAGATCACCCTGCCGCAAGCCACGTCGATGTTTGATTAGGGGTCCGGGCACCCCGTTGAGGAGCACCGAGGAGGCGGTCGACGAAAAGGAGATTGACAGCCATTCTCGCCATCGGGGACCAAACCCTCGAGCCTGAAGTAGGTCCAAAAGGTATTCCCAGGATACGGAGTCGAAAGCCTTTTGAATGTCCAGCTTCAGTAGAAGTGCGGGCGTGTGGTTTCGGTGGAAAGCTTTTGCACAGTTTTGGACCCACATGAAGTTGTCCTGGATGCATCTCCCTTTGATAAAGGCGCTCTGAGAGTTTGAAATTAGAGAGTCTATGTGCCTGACGAGGCGCAGCGCTAAAACCTTAGAAAGGATTTTTGCTACCGAATGGATTAGACTGATTGGCCTGAAGTCTGAAGCAGATCCCGAGTCCTCTTTTTTAGGGATTAGGACAATGGAAGCCGTGTTGATCTTTTTGAAAAACGGAGCACAGCAGTTTTGGACGCAGTAGAGGGCGGCCATGATGTCCTGCTTGATGATTTCCAAGCAGTGTCTATAGAAGATGCCAGTGAAGCCATCTGGACCGGGGGCTTTTTCGGCAGGCAACCGACGAATTGCTTGCAGGACCTCTTGCTCTGAGAAGGGAGCGTCAAGGTCGGAGAGATCCTGTACCAAGGTTCAAAATTTCGACGAAATTTTGCCGAAATTTCGGACCACCCCGAGATCTCAAGTACCGGCCAGAAAAAATTTTTGAAATTGCTACAGTAAAAATCCGAAATTTCGTTTCTTTGGGCGAAATTTCGTGTTTTTTGGTCGGTTTTGAAAGTTTTAGGGCCGGATTTGGTCCAATAACCCTTAGGAAAGTCATCTCCTATGAAAATTTGTTGAAAAACCTAATTTTTTAAACATTTTAAAATTTTGGCAGAAACACTGTCAGATTTTTATAAAATTGTACAAGCACGATAATAATCTAAAAATTTTATGGTACTATACTTAGTAAATTAGAATCATACATAAAAAATTTCAAAATAATTTAACTTCATTTGTTATCTTTAGAAAATCAAAAACAGAATGAACATAATTGGGACAGTTATATTGTCAGAATTTTATAAATTTTCTTGAGTGTTATTATGATCTAAATTTTTTTTGAGATATTAATAATTGACTCAGTAACATTATATAAATTTTTCAAAAAAATCGAACTTTTTTTGTTTGGTCAATCAAATCTATGTAAGCATTGAACTTCGTTTGTTATATTATATTTCAAAAATCAAAAAGAAAAGAACATAAATGGTACTGTGCCTTGTAAGAATTTTATAAATTCACTGGAGTGTGATCGTGAATCACAATTTTTATGGGATATTAAGAACTTCCTTATCACCATTCTTTAAAATTTTAAAAAAAAATTATGGTTTACATAATTTTTCATTTTGTTCAAGTTTGCTGGTAAGCCTTTTAACATAGCTGTAGTACTGTTCGAATTTTTAAAAATTTATACAGTTTGATCATCATCTTAAAATTTTACGAGAGCATTATAGATACATCATAACCATGCACAAAAAATTTCAACAGTTTCTAACTTCATTTGTATCATTTTCCATTCGGATCAAACTTGTCTGGCCGTTGTTCGATCAGGACAGCACCACTCTCCGAATTTTTAAAAATTCCTCACATGGATAATCAGCTGAAATTTTTATGAGAACATTACTTATGGATCATAACCATGCACAAAAAATTTCAACAGTTTATAACTTGATTTGTACCATTTTCCATTCCGATCAAACTTGTTGGTCAGTGTTTTATCAGGACAGTACCACTCTCTGAATTTTTAAAAATTCCTCAGGTGTGATAATCAGCTGACATTTTTGTGAGAACATCAGCATTGTATCAGGAACCTCCAAAAAAAATTTCAAAATTTTTCGATAATGTTTAGACCACTTTTCAGCCAGTGCAAAAAACCCGAAAATTTCGGATATTTCGCCCGAAATTTCGTTATCCGGCCCGGGGCGAAATTTATTCCGAAACCGAAATTTGAAACCTTGTCCTGTACCGGTAGATTTAGGCTTTGCCAATTAATGGCTCTGGGGTGAGGAATGTTGCCGCCCAAAATAGATGAGAAATGGTCAACAACAGCGCCTTGTCTTCATGTCCGTGGCGATGCCATCGGGTGAGGTTAGGGACTGATGAAATTCTTGCGCGCCTTCCATTTGCCCTTAGATGGAAAAAGGGTGTTTGCATCCCTTCCTTGATCCAGGTGATGCGAGAGGCCTGTCTTTTGCGAGCCTTTTCGACCGCCGCCAAGCCAAGGGTCCGCATCTTGAGCAGTTTTCGAAGGTCGCTTTCTGCATTGGAGAGCCGTCTTGACTCCTGAGCGATGTCGAAGCGTAGGATTAGGGCATTTGCTAAAAAGAACTGTAGCTTAGCATCGCTTAGGATTGAGGAACTCCATGCGCGGCTCTTTGCGATCACGCCGTAGTTTATCGCGCTACCGCTTGAGCGGGTCATGGTGTGTGGTAGGCGTCGTCCAAGCCCGCTGAACGACTTGGTGGAACCCCGGGAGTCTAGGCCAGAAATTTTTGAACTTGAAGGATCGAGGTTTCTTGGGACCATTTACGCTTGCCAGGAGAAGTGGGCAGTGGTCAGACATTGATGAGGAGAGCGCTCGCAACAGATGGTTTGAGAACAAGACGTCCCATCCATGATTGCAGAAGACTCGATCAAGCTTAACTAGAGTTGGGTCGGATCGCTCGTTGCTCCAAGTGTATTGTCGGTTTTGGAGGGGGATCTCTTTAAGGTGGCAACGATTCAGAGCACCCCGAAAGAGGGCCATTGAACGAGGGTTTAGATTGCTGTTATTTTTGTCTCTTGCTTCATAAATCAAGTTGAAGTCTCCAATAACAAGCCAGGGGGAGGTTGGCTGAGGTGCCAAAGAGGCGAGCTCCTGAAGGAAGGCTGGTTTGTCGGTGTCTTCGGACGGCCCGTAGACTACCGTTAACAGGAAGGAAGAGCTGTCATCCCGAAAGGAAACTTGAGCTATTAGCGAGAAACGGTTGATTTGCGGAGCCGTCACATCAACCTTGAGGCTATCCTGCAGAATCGAAGACGCCTCTAGTTCCACGGCGGGCAAATAGCAGGCATTAGAAAGGCGTTGGCCACCAATTTGGAGTGCTAACTGCTGGTCAATGCATTGAAGCTTTGTTTCCTGGAAGCAAGCAATTGTGGGGCGGATCGCATCAATGGTCTGTCGCAAAGCTGCCCGCCTGGCCGGCCCATTGAGGCCACGAACATTCCAGCTGAGGATAGCGCACTCATCCATAGAAGAGAAAGCATTCAACAGAGCCATGTAAGACACACATTAGAGCGATGGACATTTCATCAGAAACGATACTGGATAGCGAGGGAGTACATGGAGCAGCAAAAGGAGCGGGATACACTGGAGGCAAGCAAAAGTCCCCGAACACTCGAACCTGACTAGAAAGGCAAAAGAAGAACAACAACATGGGGAGTCCAGTTCCGCAACGACTAAGGAAGTAAAACATGGCAGCTTCAAGCATGCGACACGACCGGCTCGTCTTCCGGCGTGGGCACCAGCGCTTGCACAACCTGTTGCCCTTGATCATCAAGGCGGCAGATTGCGCGCAGGGCATCAATGACTTTGTCAGAGAGAGGCTCGGTGAACAGGTTTTGGAATTTGAGGATGTCACCCGGCCGGACACGACCTGTTTTTGGCGAACAGAAGCCCAGGCGCTGGGTTAGGAGTTCCTCCGCCATTTTTGCCATCGGGATAGCTCTCGCCTTGGTCGCGAGACGTAGGCTGCGACGTGGTCCCGCTGTGCGTCACTGAGATGCATCGCTCCCAGAGTCCTGAGCCGCATGCAATGGAAGGATCGGCTCAGGTGGCTTCGTAAAGACCTCCTGGATGAAAGAGTCGGCCGCCGTTGCCGATCGCATTCCATAGCCGATGCCCTGCCCAAAAGAGGTGACAACAGATGCATGCAACTGGGGTTGGTGAAGGATACCAGAGGGAAGTGGAGTGTAGTCCGGGCGACGTAGTAGGCCGTCTGGAGCCGTTGAAGACCGGGTAGGAGAGTTCACTGCAACATGCAGCAACTTCGGGTCTGCTTCCTCTAGCATTGGGTCAATCCACTTGGCTGAGGAGTAGCCTTCTTGATCATGATTTTCCTGCAGAATGGAGGCCAGCGGATCCTGCTCCTTGCGACCCTGGGCTGTCAGCAAGGCCGGCGCTTTTTTGAGTGAGGGTCTCGAGCAGGACGTCGGTGCTGGAGAAATGTCCATAGGGTCGGACAAGGACGCTTGCATCGCATACGGCTGCAGCGGGTCCGGGCCATGAGAGGCAGCAACGACTTTCTGGGAGACGCCTTGCTGCATGGGTTCTCCGGGAGCAGCACATTGGTGACGCCTCCATGCTTTGTGCGGACTCAAGAGCGCTGGCGCCGGTGCCGAGTCTTGGCGGAGGAGCCGCTACTGGGCCGTAGGGTGCGCCGTCTTTGGTCTTCGCGGCAAGTGGGTTTCGCGGCGATGACGTGGGCTGCGCGCCCGGCGATCATCCCGCCGCCGTGGGGTCGGCGTCTCGTGCCGCGCCGCGAGCGTCGCAGACGGTCCGCTTCAGCGCGCCACACGTGGCGTCCTCGACGGGGAGGGGCAGCGCGGTCGTTGCCGTCGTGTTCGTCGTCGTCCTTCGGGCGATTTCCATCGATGCGGTCGCCGAGACGACAGCGCACGCCGGAATGCTGAGTGCGCCGAGGCTGGGAGCCATCCATGACGCCAAGGGTCCAGTCAAAAGATCTAGTCTTAGGCCAGTCATCTTCATTGTAGCCCGTAGCAGGCGAGTAGTCCTCGGTGACATCCAAGTGAATAAGAACTTCGTAGGCGAAGCCGTCTGGCGGGTTGGAGCGCGGAGGTGAAGCGTCGCGGTTGCCAGTCCAGGTGCGCGAAGCGCGGCCGTTGCGGTCTTCGGCAAACAGGTAGCAAGAGCAGGATTTAGGGATGACGTCCGGGCTAGAGACCCAGACCCATACCCAAAAGATATTGGAGGCCTCGCGACGCCGGGACTGGCGATCGATGCGATCGAAGTAGCACCATCCTCTGAGCATTTCCGATGCTGCGCCCTGGTTCCAGGAACTGAGCGGGAGGCCTTCCAAGCCAATGCAAGCCCGAAACCAAAAAGTGGTCTGGTTTGCATTGCTATGGAGAAGCCATGGCTTGACATCGTACCCGTAGCCGGCATGCTCAATGTGCCTAGCATGCACCGCTGCATTCCGCTGCTCCGGGAAGTCAAACCAAGCTAGGAAGTCCTCCGGGCTGTGGCGCGTAATGCGCATGTCAGCCCAGGGGATGCCGAGCGCAGCCTCGATTGTCTTCGCCGCCTTGAAAGTGTTGGTGACTACTGAGGATGTTCTGTCGCCAGTGGCAACGAGGAGCGATGTGTGCTGGCTAAGCCTGACCACCTCTCCATTCATGGCTTCAGAGGAGACCAGAGTGCAGAGGCTCCGCACTGGGCAATTTTTCGGGCAGCCGGCGAGGGCCATAACCGGTTGAGGGAGTTTCAGAGGTAAGGTGCGGCTGGTTTGAAGAGCCGGTCGGGAGCACTGCCGGGCAAGGTGGCTGAAGCGCTTGCAGTTGAGGCACCTCACCGGATCCCTACACTTGCTGATTTTGTGGTCGGAGGCAAGGCAGCGAAAGCATTTGCCTTTTAGAGCTGGGAGTGCGGCAGCTTTGCAACGCGAGGAAGGCAAGGTCCTACAGGCGGATGGAGGACGCTGATAAAGGCGAGCAGGTTGGGGGGTCGTGGGTGGTGCCGGCCGTCGCCTCCACCAGAACTTTGGCTTGATGACCTGCCAGACGGCTCCGGACGGCGCGGGATTCAGAGGAGATGCAGTAGCCGTAGAAGGGGTAGCAGCCTTTTGAAGGGCCTAAGGAGGGGCAGAAGCTTGAGGCCTTGCGGGAGAAGCGGAGGCAGCAGTAAAAGCTTCTGGGCGCGGTTTGTTGGGGGAGGTGGACGCCATTAACTCCGGTGAAATCAAAGCTGGAGGAGCTAGTAGATCCACCAAATCTTTTGCTTTAACATCGCTCCGACGAGGGCTCTCTGACGCAGGGAAGGTCACGTCCATTGCCTGTACTCGGCTAGGGGCGGCAGAGCCCTGGCTACCAGCTGGAGAGTCTTGGAACTCGCTGGCTTCGTCATCATCAGAGAAATCCCAAGAAAGCTTCTCCGGATTTTGAGGCGATTTTGAACAAGACTACTGGGCACGGGGATTGAGTTGACGCACGCCAGATCTACTAGGAGCACAAGGTCCGGCACAGGCAATGGGGGAATTTGCACCGAGCTTCACACAGGGGAGGGGATCTGCGGAGAGGGAGCCCGGATGGGGATCTGTGGAGAGGGAGCCCGGCGCAGACTTCACCTGGAGAGGGCACGTGTCAGGACGTGGGGTTGGTCGCCGTGGTCGGAGGGATCCACGTCGATTTTGGTTTGGGCTAGGAGTCCGCCGCCGCAATCGGAGGGGATCGCGGCGAGAGGAGCCGGGAGTTCTTCAGGAGCCATCCGTGATTATGATCTATTGAGAATATAGTAACGAGACGGACACAAGAGCATCGAAAATCAAAGAAACATTTGCTAACAACAGATGTTTTAGATATTGAATCAATAGAAATGATCCATCCATATTCTCGAGGCTGGGAAGGGAAAAAAACACTACTTTCGATTTTATTAAAAAAAAACTCTCGATGGATGAGGTTACGTCGCACCATCAAAATGTTAGATAAGAAAAGCGTGCATTAGTAAGTCCTCCAGAGGCTTAAGAGTCGTATCACCGGGTTGCCTTTCTTGCCTTCTGCAGCGTGTCTTCCTTTGCTACAGAGTACTGCAAATAGAGATCACCATGTAAGTTCCAGAAGGCAAGAATACAAGAACTGTGTGCATGAAGGAAAATATCACGGCCTTGCGTCCACCACTCTTTGCAAAAGGAGTAGCTAACAATTTATTACTGGACAGAACAACAACAATTAGATGAATATGTAGAGCTCAGGTACAGTGACACATACGTTTATGTCCTGAAGCAAAAGGGCCGAGAGCAAGGTTAACAATACAGTTTCAACTTAGATTTGACGACCGGTGATATTGAAAACCGCTAAAAATCGCCAAAACCAAACGGTTTGGAAAGTCAAACGAATTTGAAGTCTGGTCAAACCAGCGAACAAATTTCAAACGAATGGACGAAAACCGCTCGAAAAGGCTTGAATTTCGAGAATTTTTTGCGAAAACCGTTGAGAGTTGAAAAAAATGGGAAAAATTTAAAAAAAATCAGAAAAAATTGCAAAAAAAATGTTGTAAAAATTATTAAAAAAACCATTGAAGGCCTAAAAATAGGAAAATGTAAGAAATATATAAAAAAGTATGGAAGACAGGAAAAAAATTCCAACATGAACTTTCCTAAATATGAAAAAATTTCGACATGACCTTTGCTATATTTTAGACAATTGCAAGTTGTAAAGTAGGCATTTAGCAATAATATGTCAACAAATAATCTTTCATTTCAATACTACTCACATATCAATCCAACAGGTGCAAAAATAGCCATTCACATAATGACATTTACATATCAATACCATTCACATATCAACACCATTTATATTTCAACACCTTCCATTTCTACTAAATATATACTTCAACAAATATTGCTACTAAATATAATTGAACAAATATTGATTCTAAATATACTTCAACAAATATTGCTACTAAATATAATTGAACAAATATTGCTACTAAATATACTTCAACAAATATTGTTACTTGACATAATTGAACAAATATTGCTACTAAATATAATTGAACAAATATTGTTACTAAAATATGTTGAAGTAAATATTGCTACTTGACATACTTGAACAAATATTGCTACTAAAAATACTTCTAATTTCTTTTTCTTTTTTTGGATTTTCTATTTTTTACATTTTGAATGGCTCAAAAACGTCTCCAAACTTCTTTTTTTTCTAAAAACACACCAAAGGTCATGAAGCTATTAATAATAATTTTAAGGAATTTTTGGATAATTTTTTCCAAATTTTTTGAATTTTTTGAATTTAAATTTGAACTTGACCGGTAAACCGAGCGGTTTCACTTTTCGTACTGGAGCGATTTTTGCGGTTTTCGAACTGTTTTCGTCGGTTTTTTGAACACTGGTTGAGAGGCTCGTTCTGTTCAGGGTCTTGTCCCCACAAGAACTTCCAAGATTTTCTCTTGATCATAAGGAATGCAACTATTGCACCAACAACCAGCAAACATATTGCAATTCCTGCTACAACACCACTGAAACAACCCAAGAAAAATTAATCATGCAAATGAGATCATTAGCATAAATTAATAACATGCATAATTAATTTAATTAGCAAAGTTTATTCATGCATTTGATTTGTTACAAACTTTGTACACTGATATTAATTGCAATACACAAGAATTTAATTACAAACCAGAATGCAAATTACATAATTAATCAATTACATCTAAAAAATTCAAGAATGTTAAATACCAAAAATCTATGCTTCTTCTGATCTTCCTCTGTAGTCCTGCAAGTTAGTTTTTGTGCATAAAGAAATAAAATTAATAAATCGAATTAAGCATGAATTAAAAAGCATAGTTGCTGACTGACCCGTATGAGATGGTATCACATCGAGATAGCAGATTGGTCCGAGGCCAAATCAGCACCTCTCACGAATTAGGGTTCATCACTCGCAACAAAACAAACCTGAAAATGTATTCCATAGGCATGCGAATAATAAAAATATCGCGAGGTAGAAAGGTAATTCTCTACAGTAAAAGGGTAGAACCCTCACAGTAAACTGGATAGACTTGAGTTATTGTGAGTTAGGATAGAAGCAAGCTTTCAACCGAAGCCAGCCTCCAATCGAAGCAAACATCAGTGCAAAGCCTTAACCCTTAAGGCAGCCATGCCCCAAGCATATAAGGCACAAAGCCTCCAAAGCAAGCTCCCAGGAGCACAAGTGCACAACCATACAAGACCACCAGGAGGCCACCACAAGCCCCAGGTGCAGAGGAGGAAGCACCACAAGCAAGGGAGCCAGGAAATCAAGAACAAGGGGACGGCCACATCTCCATCACCATCACAGCACCATCACTCCAACACCCGAGCATTTCATTCATTCATCTCAATCCCAGGTAAACCACATGCTTGACCAATAGCAATATAGGAATGGTAGTAGCAAGAATCAATTATAGACTAAAGATAGTAGATAAGTAGTGGTCTCAGATTAGTGGTTGCAAAGGTGGTATTGTACGTGCCCGCAGTATTGTCACACTCCTTGCGTGCGACAAAAACCACATGAATCGATATGATACCGCTAATTGCCATCCAACTAATTTGTGACTCATCATCGACCATAAAACGCCACATAACCATGAAACCACGTAATAATCACAACCAAAATAAGTAGGAGGTTAGTAAGGAGGGGAGTAGGAGAAATCACAGAGAAGCATGGTGTTAGGCCAAGTGCGCGCAAGCCAAGACCGGAGGCGGGGCGGAGCCCGAGCAATGCAGGCGAGTGTGGGAGGAACTCGGGACCAGGAGCAGGCCGCGGAGCCAGCCCATCGTGGGGCACGCGAGAGGGGCCTGAGGGCGCCGGCAGGAGACGGCCTAGGGCGCAGCTAGGAGGCTGGGAGGCCACGACGGCGGGGAGGAGGCAGGGCCGTGGTGGTGAGGACCTGAGCGACACGCGCGAGGCGGCCCAGAGCGCATGAGGGGCCAAGCGACGGGGAGAGGAGGGCACAGCCCACGCGCAGCGGTGCGGAGGACGAGCCGGCAAGTCGGAGGCGATCGGGGACCGACGCCGGTGAGGCCGGAGGCAGTGGGAGGAGTAGGTTGGCGGGATGTGGAGAGAAGGCCACGGGTAGGGAGAGAGCCAGGAGAGAGGAGAGGAGGAATAGGGAAAAGAATAAGGAAGAAGAGATAAGGATGTCGACTGGAGAAGAGAAAAGGGGAAAGAAAAAGAAGGAAGGAAAAAAATGGGAATTGGGTAAAATGAAAGAAAGAGAAAAATTAGGGGGAAATGTGAAGGAGATTAAAATCTTAGATATACAATATACACATCTCGATATATAATGATGATAATAATAAAATATATGTATTTATTAAAAGAAAAGGAAAGAAAAGAGAAGAAAAGAGAAAAGCAAGAAATATGTGCATATAATTAAAAAGATAAAATCATAATCCATCTGTTAGTGTGCACGATCCAAATTAAATATAACCAATTAAAATCCATTGATTCAACAATTTCAGTTTGACAAGTATTTAAATCAAGCAATCACTCTACTATAGGGGTGAAGACGGGTCGGATACGGGCGGATATTGCTTTTCCCGTATCCTAATCCATATTTTTTTCGGATTCAGAACCGGATACGGATACGGATTCAGGTTATTCGGGATACGGATACGGAACGGATATGTGACGGATTCGGGTCGAAAACGAATAAAGATATACGGATAGTGCACGCATATATAGAGTAATATATAATGAATTAAAACCATATGAGTACATGACTATAGTAACAAATTATATATCAATTAAATTCAACAAACATCGTAGAAAGAATATGCTATTTGAGGATCAATAGAACCAACTAATTGTTAATATAAATGGGCTGAAATAGAAAAAAATGATGAAAATGGGCTGGGCCTTGCTGATATCCGAATAGGAAAATCCGAATATCCGATCCGAATATCCGATCCGATATCCGAATAGGAAAAATCCGAATATCCGAATAGGAAAAATCCAATATCCGGATCTCGCCCGTATTTACGGATATTGATGCTCGGATCCGATCCCAATCCGATTCAAGTATCCGGATCCGTCCCGATCCGACCGGATAGTAAGATCTGTCCGACCGATCCGATCCGGATCGGGCGGGAGATATCCGACCGCTTTCATCCCTACTCTACTACTAATAATAAGAATGATAATAACAAATAGAGGAATAGCCATAATGCAACAAGAAATAGTACTAGTATTGAAAAATCTAATTAACGAAGAAAACACAAAGGAGGGCGAACGTGATTGGGTAAATAAAGGGAAGGATAAATAATGTTACCAGTCACCGTGAATGAGGCAACTAAGAAAATAATCTTATAGTGAGTAAGAAAACTTGATCAAATTTAATATGCAATACATACCAAATTACGCTACCTACCGTATACATTTATTTAGGAATCAAATTAAAAGTTAATACAAGCCAGTGATTAGATATACCCAATAGCGATTAAAATAGTTAAGCCATACCTAGGCCGAGGCATGAACCAAACTAAAATACACTAATTTAAAGTACTACAAGCTGGAATGTTCGGAATTAAAATATGACAAGTCAAAATACAACAAATTAATATATATATATACACCAAATTTAAATAAACAACATACATGTATCAAATTAAATCAAGTCAAAGAAAGGATAAGGACCGATCAGTTGAGGAAGAAAAGGAGGGAAAGAAGAAAGGAAGATAATAAAATGATGATAATAATAATAATAATAATAAAGAAATAGTAATAATAACAATAATGATAATAGTAACATGGTTAATAACTTAAGAAATTAAGGTAAATCAAGACATCCAGATAATAACTATAATATTGATGTTAAAAGTTTAAATAGGGTAAAAAGGTGTACACACGCAAACAAATGAAGGAATAAAGAAGTAAATAATTCTAACAATCCCATTTCAATTGAAAATAGATAGAAAATGCGTTGGATCGAATTAACATGTGACCAAAATCATAATGATCGAGACAAAATAAATTAAGCCAAGTAAACGCGTAAAATCTACCCTAATTTAGATAAAAGCTGGACTCCGAGGAACACGTAATGAATTAACAGTAAATTGAACTGTAATATTCCGAAAACTTAAGAAAGCAAGATAAATCAGGCATGAAGGGAAATGAATTCGATCAGATAAAGAAATTAAGGAGTAATTGATGTTAGCAATCATCATACCGAGTAAAACAGTAAAACCCCATCTAGGTTAAGGCATAACCAAGTTAAAAAGGGCACCAAGTTAAAATTTGATAAGTCAAATCATTTCAGACTAAAATACACCCAACTAAAATACGTCAACTTAAAATACCCTAAATTGAAATACACGGTAAATATGCAATAATTTAATAAGAAATTAAGGAAAGGGTTGGACACCTAAAACATGCAAAAATCTATTAGCTATCCGAAATATAGTATTTTATAATTTTAGGAATTGATTTAAATTAATTGGGAGGTCACCTCTAGAATCCGAGTGAGGACATATATTTCTACACTAATCCAGGCAAGCATTTATTGATCATATTTAATTAAATTCAAGCAAATATATTTGGTTATATGTGATATCACCAATGCATTGGAAAATTCTCATTTAAAGAAAATCTGTAAATCGGTCATTATGGGAAGGTTATTTTGATGGTGAACTGTTGTGACAGTAATTGGTTATAAATATGTGGGATTGATTTATCCACATATGTGACGGATAGAGGGTGCCGATGAGAATGATTATCATGCCGGTGGGGCCCTCTACATAGACTATGATATAAGGATAAATCCCTACACTCGAGCAATGAGCCGTAATATTCATATCAACCATAGTGTGTGGAAATAACCAGAAAAGGTTATCCTATGACGGTGTTATGATCTCCATGTTGGAATAAGAGTAGATAATTAAGAGAGGTGTGAAGCTGAGATACGCCAGTTCGGCCCAGTGAGGGACACAAAAAATCAGCTGCGATTGATTCTTTGGGGCTCTATATGTAAAGCCCTAGGTGGAGTATCTCCGTTGTCAGACGGAATACATCTGGTACACTGAGAGTAGGTGGGGAACTATCGAGAACACCACTACTCGTTGGCTATCAGGGTTGAAGATCTAATACCTGAGTAGTGATAAACATTCTGGGTTTTCAGTTGCGGTTGAGTTCGCTATGGGTAAAGTGGTACAAAACCTGTGCAGAGTAAAATCATGAATTCATGCCTATCTCCTGGATTGGAGGCTACGAAAGTTAAGTCTGCCTCATATACGAGTGCTAGTAGCATATCGATAATTAAGAACCGGAAACTTAGACTTTCTTAATGAAACACTATTTTCTGAAAGAGGATTGAGGAAGGATTCATGCGGTGGTTTTAGAGAAAAATCATATATTGCACTTTGCTATTAATGCTTGCTGAGTACTCTTATACTCACTCTTTATAACTCCCCCTTTGCTTAGAGAATAGTTCCGTGGTCATGCGTCCTAAGTTAGGACATGGATCCCAATGGGTTGGCTGCGAGGCGTGGAGTGAGGAGCACCGTAAGATCGGGACTACCGGGATGTGGGCTATCGGGAGGAATAGATCGTTGGGTAGATCGTGATATCGGTTTTATTAGTTGTCGTGGTAATTAGTACTTTGGTATTATATCTTTGTTGTACTTAGATCCTACTAGTATAGTGCCCTGCTTTCCGCTTTCCTTTTTCAAAGACGTAATATATAGTCTTTTCCTTTTTTTTGAACGTTTGTTTCCTTTTCCTTAATTCCAGTATATTTGTTTCCTTTTCCTTGAGATGATGCTGGAGGTGGGGGAGATCTGTTGTGGGCCACAGGGATGAGTTAGACACATTAAACAATGACCATCGGATGTGGATGAGTAAAGCTGAGGAAAGATCTGAAAGGTTAATTTTGATGGAGGCAAGTTTCCGGAGACGTTTCGCTGGGTGCATGAAGGTTGAGCCATCTCTAGTGGGGTGCATTATTTAGGGTGGACGTAGAAAAGAATGCTTAAGTGCATTATAAAGGAGTATAGATGTATAATTATGTATTGAACATGTTCGGAGCATTTGCTACCATCGTCGGATGGGCTATTGTTGCCATTAGTACCTGGAACAACAGGCCATTGAGGCGGCGTTGGAGGTGTGTGGTGTGTGTGGTGGAGGTGGTGGAGCGGGACCGTTGCTAAGTGAGTTTCCATCTGTCGTACAAAAGGATGACTACATGGAGGCTCCATCCTATATGCCTGCAATTACCAAGCAGTGACAGCGTCAGGTAAAAATACTTACTGGAGAGCCCCTATTTTCTTTGGCTTAAAAGGTCTGATGAATTGGTTGTTTGCAACATTTCTGCAAAGACGATCGAATGTTCTATTTGCAAGAGAATTCATTTGCCAATTAGAACAGGTGGTAAGCATATGAACTCACAAGTCAGTAAGAGGAATATTGGCGAGGGCATTTATTGTGCCACTGAATTGATTGTTCTGTAGACAACTGTCAAGAGGTGATATTTCATTTGTAACCATATGAATTTTTATTCTCGCTGACGAAACAAAATGAAACAGAAACGTACGAAAACATTGTACTCACAGTGTTGTCAGACTTGTCAACGAGTTGAAACTATGTGGAATATTTACCAGAAAATGTGTTGGGAATTGGACAGTTGATTCAATTTTCCATTAGCTTGCTAGGTTAATGGACATGAGACAGTGAATTGTATGGTAACAAGACAATTATGAGCAGTCAGTAAGGAAGGACAAGAAAATCACTCGCAATGTTGTTAGGTTAGTGAGTTGGTTAAACATATGACTGATGGTTGAGAGCTAATTATGACCAAGATTTCTACATCAAAGAGAATAATACAATTTTGTCGGATCTTACCCAAAATGCCTGAGAAAAGAAGCACAATACATTGCCTTATAAGTTATAGGTGAGAAGCAACTTACAAATTCCTAAGTGCAATGAAACAACCTCAAATCTTATTAAGCAAATAATGTCATTAGCAGAATTAAAATTTTGATTTATCAAAAGTAATTAACCTTTATTAATTGCATTCATCAAATAATTACATTTAATACAATCAATTGAATTGCAGACTATTAAAAATTTAAATTACTTTTACAATCCTTTTCAAGAATGAATAGTTACAAAAGCTCAAATAAAATAAAAATCTATTTGTCTCTAAAGTCTTCTATCATCTAAATCTTGAATAACCTGCAATCAATAAAACATCGAAATCATTAGTAAGATAATAAATAAATAATACAGAAGGAATTAAATAAATAACTAAAGTTAGAGTTGCCGTCACCAAAGATAATTTGCTATCGCCGTTGATGTACCAAATGTTGTCTGTGGGCTAACTAGTCACCTTTAATGAATATGCAAACCTATTATAAATCGATGACGCCCATATTTTAGGAAATATGGCGCGGTAGAAAATTGTTTTAACCTTAGTTAAGAAGCACAGTCATTTGAGATAAGTATGGACTACTGTGCTTAAGGGACAGCAATGCCAGTCCAGCGAACCCAGCCCTCTCCAGAGGCTTCATGCGTAAGGGCACCAAACCCACACCATTTAAGCCAAGCACCAGAAGTCTTCATTTCATCCGAAGACTCACCGCTTAAGGTAAGCCAAATACAAGAGCTCACCAGCATCAATCCTTCCAGCAAACATAAGCCCACAACTAGAAATCAAGTAGGAGCAAAAGAGAGCTCAGAGAACCAAAAGCCATCAGGAGCTGCAGGTAAGGAGGCCATCAAGCCAGGAGCCAGAAGGCCTCAAGCTCCTCCAGAAGACTTCAGGGAGGCCCAGGAGCCAGAAGCTCCATCAGAAGGCCAAATCATCCCAAGCCAAGTTGTTCAGAGGAGCAAGAGAAAAGCATAGCCACTTGTTCATCTCCTTCATCACCACAACCTGCATCACATTTCCTTTCCCCAGTTCCAGGTATCACCCATCCATCCATTTTTTCCCAGCAGCATCAAGGTAGATAACTGCAGTAGCAAAATGGAGTAGAAAATGATATAGCAGTAGTAGTCTCAGATTCCTCATATCATCATAGACCAAAATCTTGCCAATCATTTTATTGCATCAGAGAACCCAATAATCATGTGCAAATTGCAAATAATCATAGAAACATGCCAAGAACCAGTAGACTAGCAGTCTGGTAGGATTAGAAATCGGGTATGATATATGGTCGTATGGGGGGTGGGCGCAAAGAAGCAAAGAAGCGCCGGCCGAGCGGCGCCATGGCGCGGGTGATCGCGGAGGCCGACGAGGTCGAGGAAGTGTGGCCCGTATAGAATCTGGTGAAGGTCGGCGGAGGCCGGAAGATGAGTGCGGGGAGGCCGGCTTCAGAACCATGATTTTTTTTTTAAATAATATATTTTATAATTTAAATTGCAAAAATATACCACGAAGAAAAAAATTACAGAAATGTACTCCGTCGCCTCTACGGCTCGGCGACACGAGGATTGCTCGGGACGCGGCACCTTGTCGCCCTACGGCTCGGCGACACGCGCGACATCGTAAAAATCGATGTTTGGTTGGGCGACATGGTGAGCGCTGATCGGTCGTCGCCAACCGAGGGTGACTTGTCGCGTTATAAAGCGCACGCGACGCACGGCCGATCGAAGCAAACCAAGGGAAAAGAAACCGAGGGAAAAGAGAAGAAAGGAGGAAGAAGAAAGAAAAGGAGAAGGAGAAGAAGAAAAGAAAGGGAGGAAGCACAGCACGTGAGGTAATTTTTACTGCTATTTTCGCTTTAATTTATTTAGTGTTTAGGTTAAGGTGTTATTTAGTTATTTTCACGGTTTAATTTGTTTAGGTTTAGGGTTAGATGTAGTTATTTTCGGATAAATTAGGGTTTAGGTTAGATGTAGTTATTTCGCGGATATATTAGGTTTAATGTTAGATGTAGTTATTTCGCGATAAATTAGGGTTTAGGTTAGATGTAGTTATTTCATGGATAAATTAGGGTTTAGGGTTAGATGTAGTTATTTCCGTGTTATGTTTTGTGTAGGGTTTACGGTTTGGATTAGATGTAGTTATTTCATGGTTTAATTTGTTTAGGTTTAGGTTAGGGTTAGATGTTTAATTATTTCATGAGTAATTAGGGTTTAGGTTAGATGTAGTTATTTCGAGGTATGTTTTGTTTAGGTTTATGGTTAGGATTAGATGTAGATATTTTCGCGGTTTAATTTGTTTGTGGTTTAGGGTTACATGTAGTTATTTTTGCAGTTTAATTATGGTTTAGGTTAGGTTAGATCTAGTTATAGGGTTGTTTTTACGAATAATAATATGTTGTTATGCTTTTTAGAGAAAGATTTAGATATATATGTTTTTACATGTAAAAGTGCACATGTATATATTGTTAGGGTTGTAGATGTTTTTGAGAAATACAAGTACAGAGATGAATATTTTTAGTAATGTACATATTTTTCGCATAGTTTTTGCATCCAAATAGGCACACTTGGTTTCCATGTAATGATATTTGTAGGAATGTATATGTTTTTAGGAATGTATACGTAAATGTATATTATTTTGTGAAGAACATGTGGAGGTCCATCCATGTTTGTGATGAGTATTTGACTTTATTTGATCAAGGTGTGCTCAAGTTTGAGTTTGATTTGGATTGATTTTCAAAATGAAGCAATTTGAGTGGTCTCTGCCAGAGTGGCGAGACTGGGTCGATGGACGCAGTAGTGATGAGTTGGATGGTTTATTGCACATCTTTGTGGGCATTGCTATGTGAGGAGTTTCCTTGTCTTTGATGGTTGCAGGTGACGGCTAGGTCATGGTGAGGCGAAGGATGACCGGAGAGTAGGCGAGGCGTCGGAGGTACAGACGGTTGGGGATCGCGGAAGATGATCGGAGACGGAGTCCGGCAAGTCAAGAAGACAAGAAAAGGAGTTGATACTAGCTAGATGCCGCGTGTATCAATGAGGGCCGCTGGGTTGAGGTCTAGTTGATAGGTTAGCGGGTCTAGGTAGTATGCTTTGAAAACCGTGCAAGAAAACCCGATGTGTGTGGGTTTTGGGTTAGCCATTGCATGGCTGTGTGTGTTAGTTAATCCTAGCCCTTAGATGAGTGCTCTAGGGTTGAGGACTCATCCAAGGGTGGTAGGTGGCCCAAGAGTAGTATAAATAAAGGAGGAGGGTAGCCTCCTTCCTTGAAGGTTTTGAGGTTTGTGAATGCTCCTTTGAGCTTTGCCCACATGAAAGTGAGGCTTTGTAACCTCTCCTTCCAGAAATGAAAGTTTTATCCATCCACCTCTGAATTTATTTTGCGCATTTACATTATGTTTTTACTTTACGCAATTTAAATTCAGCATTTACTTTCCCGCAATTACATTCTCGCGATTTACTTTCATGTAATTTGGATTTGCCTCCCCTCCTTCTAAATGCTGCTGTTCTTGGATGTTTTGAGTGTGTTCATATGGTTTTACATCTCTTTTGCACTCTTGGATTGAGTAGAGAACATCTTTTCTTTCAAATTCCAATTTTGTTCAGAACTTGTTCTTTGCGTAGCAGTCAGTGTTTGATTTCTATAAAAATCTAGAAAAATCGTTTTCAAGTGATTCTTGTTGGAGGAGGTGCGGGACTCTGATATAAACTTGCATAAAACTTTTGGAGTTCACTTGTTGCACCGTTTGGGCGCCATGAGGTGAAAACCGAGCCCCAAACTTTCTGCTCGACGTTCTTGACCAGACTGTATTCTTCGATTTTTCCTGTTTTTCTGTAAGGCTTTCTGAGGAGAAATTTAGTGGAGTTATTCAAGACTCTGATGCTCATAGGGAGAAAAAGTCTCAAATTTTTTTGAGCTGCAGAAACCCACCAACCTCCTGTGTAAATTAAGGACAAGTTCTGGAAATTCTGCTTTTGCTTTTCTGAAAGTGACTTTTGTGATTTGAATTGATGTCCTTTCTATAATCAAGAGTTTGAATGATTCCTCTTTATCTTGGACACTAGACAACCAGTATTGTGACTCAAAAATTCCCACATATTTTATGGTACTTATCCATGCAAGCTTGGGGTACACATAGTTGTCTAGTTTTTCAGGTTTTTCACGATTTCTTTTGAGCGATCTTGCCGAGGTTTTTGTTGGAGTATTTTCGGGGAAATTTTATTTGCGACCATTCACCCCCCTCTATTCGCCATCTCGGTCCTTCATTTTGAATGTAGATAGACATATATTTCTCCGATTGTAGATATACATACGTATAATTTTTTGTAGCAAATAGATATAGTATTTTTTACGAAGAGTAATTAATTTGTGTGTTAATGAATAGGTTCGCAGATATGTCAGAACGAGTTCCTTTTAGAATCTTTTATGGAAAAGGGGTTGTCATGTATGGTTCGGAGGGTGCGGATCCGAGTAACTTTCAAGATGTGGATAGAAGTTTAAGTAGGGTCAAGAGCGTACATTTGTCTTGTGTTGAATTGGTTGTGTTATACGCTTGGATGGAACAAGAGAAGTGCCACTAAAGTTATCTTGCCTTTGCACCATGTGAGATGATCCTGCTTATTAGGAGTTAGTTGAGTCAAGGGAATTGCAGCTTGGAGGTCATATGTGAGGGGGCGAGCAACGTGGATGGTATCGAGTGCTTTTAGTGCAAGCGTATGAAAGGGTTGTTGCCGCATGACACCCACCGGACGCCAGTGAGTGTAGTGAGCCTCAAAATGAGTTCACTTATGGCGACAATCGAAATTGGAGAGTCTAGCCGGAGCCGCATGTTCGTGGTTGCAATGAGGATATTGGCTACCGATCGGTGAGCAAGTTGAGATTGGGGATGATGATGGAAACATTGGGCAAGATGCGCGGGGCAAGTAGACGAAGGTAAGGAAATTGAGGAAGTAATAGCACATATGGAAGAGGAAGACCTTGAATATGAACAAGTAGAAGTGGAAGACGATTTATAACTCGGATGAGGAAGATGAAGATGAAGATGAAGATGTTGAGCCACTTGTGCGGCAGATTGGAGCACACATCAATTTAATAAACTGGTTGTGAATGAAGGCAATGATACACCTTGGCAAGATAGCGATAATGAGGTGAGACCTAACAAAGATGTACCCTACAAAAGAGGCAAAGGTGATGCTATCAAAGATTGGGCCTTATCACTAAGAAGAACTTTCAGGGTTAAGAAGTCCACCCCAACCTGCTACGACGTGGTGTGCGAGATGCAGGGGTGCCCCTGGAGAGTGCACATGTATAAGCCCAAATGGGATACCCACTGGCTATGTTCGAAGGTTGAACAACATAGTTGTATGATTGAGGAAACCCTGGTGGCTCACAGGAACCTGTTTTCCGGGTATATCGCGAGTGTCATGTACCCGGAGATAGTTGAGAACCTGAATTTTGAGCCCCGTGCTATTATCCGAGCAATTGAGAACAGATTTCAGTACACAATTAGCTACGGGAAGTCATAGCGGGCGAAGCAGAAGGCCTTGGAAATAAGATTTGGGAAATTTAAAGACTCGTACCATAATCTGCCCGCACTGCTCAGTTGCATTCAGGGAAGAAATCCCGTACTTTTATGATTATCGATCGTCCGTCAAGGAAGTGGCCAACAAGAGGCATCAAGAGAGTTTTCTTCGCATTCGAGCATGCATTAGGGCGTTCTATCACCGCCGGCCCATTGTTGTGTGTGGACGGCACATTCTCGACCGGAAATACAAAGGACAAATAATGATACCGTGGGGCGTCGACGCGAACAACGATTCTGCTCAAGGCCTTTGTCTTTGTGGAGCGAGAACTATGAGAGTTGGTGTGGTTCCTACGAACTTGAAGATCGGGTGGTGAAGACTCGCCAACATGTGTGCATACTTGCATGACAGACATGCCGGTCCGCTTAGTGCCATCGACAGGCTTGCAAACAGGGAAGAGGAGCCATTTCCGGACTAACTTGCAGAGCCGATGGTGCATGGGGCATTTGGGCGCGAACTTCTATAAGCAGTTCAAGAACAAGGAACTGATGAACATGTTCAAGAGGCTATGTAAGCAGAACCAAGATAGCAAGTTCTGTACTTTTTGGAGGAATCTTGATGAGCTAACAAAAACACAAAGAGACTACTAGCGATGTAACACGAGAGCAGTAGAGCCTTTATTCCTCCCGCAACAGAAGATGAGGCGACGAGTCGTCGCCGCAGCAAAGGCCGTTCAAATGTTTCTGACCGATAAAGCACGAGCCCAAAGAGAAGTGGTCATTGTTACATGACACACATGGTGCTAGATACGGTGTCATGACGACCAACTTGGCGGAGGTGTACAACCGGGTAATGAGAGGGATGAGGTGTCTCCGCTGGTAGGAATTGTCGAGGAGTGCCGGGGTACAATCAAGTATTTTGTGGATAGGCATAAAGTCTTTGAAGTAGTAATGAGAGATGAGAATGCCTTGTACTCAAGCATGATAAGTAAATACATGGATGAGAAGAGTAATAAGGCGGGCAAGCATAGAGCTATCAAAGTAGGTTCACGAACACCGCGCTCGAGGTGATATGCGAGAGATAAAGGACTGCGGAACAAACCAAGGTTATCACCCAAGAGTGCATCTTACAGTGAATGTCAATGCTCGTGTAACAAGCCCCTCTGCAGCACTGTGCCATGTTCTCATGTGATAGCTGCATGTGCATTATTTGGAATGCGACCCGACACATATCTATCTCAATATTTTACAAAGGAAAAGGTGATGGCAACTCAGGCGAGGAGTCGTATGGTTATGGTGTTGTCGGTTCTTTCACCACAACCCCTGGTGTCGATGAAAGGTTCTGGGTCCCTGACTTTGATGCAAGATCATACAAAGGAGGTCGTCGCAAAACCAGGCGTATCAGGAATGATATGGATGAGTCCGAAATTGGTAAGCGCGTGAAGAAATGTTCGTTGTGTTTAACAGTCACACGCTCAAGAACCGCCACCACATAACGAAGAGGACGAAGGAGGAGATGGCAACCCGACGGCGGGGGAAGGATCGCGTCTGCAAAGGCGTGGTGGACGACGTCATCGGACTACCGGAGAAGCTGTTTGAACTATTAGATGCTATATGTCAAATTAATATTTTGTTTATGTAATGTGCGTTGTAATCTGTTTTAATATAATTTGATGATGTAATGTGCGTTGTAATCTGTTCTAATATATTTTGCTGATGTAGTGTGCGTTGTAATCTATTTGATTAGAGTTTGTGGACGCTTGTGTATTTATTTGTACGCATTTGGTTCGATGTATTGTTCTGATGCTTGTGTATTTATTTGTACGCATTTAGTTTGATTTATTGTTCTCATGTTTGTGTATTTATTTGTACGCATTTGGTTCGATGTATTGTTCTGATGCTTGTGTATTTATTTGTATATAATTTTCCTTTTTGTAATTTGCAGGTATGGCTCACCAGGCTGTGGATGATGACTGGCCCTTTGAGTTGGTAGACCCATTCGTTGATGGTCGTCACCGTGCACACTTCGCCACCGCTTCACCAGAGGAGGGACAGGACCCTCAGGAGCTGGGCGTGGTACGATCGAGGCCACCGCGGGAGCTCTGGACCCTCGATCCACGTTGGATCCCCAGGTAACGTATTTATCTTTTAATTTCAAAATATTCCTGATGCAGTATCATAATCTGTTTTAATTAACTAGTGCGGTGCTCATATTAATTTAATATTTCATTTCGTAAGTTGCGAGCAAAGCAGGATTCTTGCCAGCGCACGGATGGTGGAGGTGCCAGCAGTGCGCGAGGGAGGGCGAGAGGTAGACATCCAACATTGCCAAACAAGCAATACGCGCCGGTGAATCTTCACAAATTAGGGGCACGATGTCGTTTCTACCGTCGCCTCTTGACAAGCGAATTCATCCGCCCCGAGTACTGGATACTAGTAGCGTTGACGCCTTGATTCTGCCGGAGTTGCCCGACCCAATTGCGGCGCAACCTTCCGGCGAAGATGATGCAATCTACCCACAGAGAGACGACCGCGCGCCTCTATCAAGTGCCCGCTTCACGGGTAGACCTGCCGGTGTCCATACAATATAGAGTAACATTACCATTTCATGCATCGTTCTTTCTTTTCTCGGCTAGACAACGACGGTGTTGCTTCTTCCAATGGATCGACGGTAGGAATGACGTGACTACGAATTTGTCCACAATCGCCACGGCGCGAACCCGCCGCCCAGAACTTCAGGCCGGTGGGAGAGGCCGCGGGATACGCCCCGTTCTAGAGCGACGAGTTCGTGGTGGTGGGCAAGAGGCCAACCAATCGGTGAGTTTCATGCGGCGAACTCATGCTTCACTCACAAAGTAGTAATTCTAAACCAGTTCGTCGTGATACAGGAGTTCAAAAGAAAATCGCAAATTGCTCGAGTCAAAGGAGAAACCTCCCGAGGCCACCCGAAGCCCGACTTTGCGAACACGGCCTTCGTGCGATGGTTGATACCGCCACGATGAACTAGCGGACCGAGATTCTCACCGGCCCCTTGGCCGAGGATGAATGGTGCGGCTACTTCAATCGGTGGACCCGGAGACGTACCACCCACATCTCAAACTTCCCGTGACGGGATAATCGGGGAGCAACCTCCCGGTGGTGCTACTACCGCCGGAAAAGCCGGACTCGAGCACGCCTCACGATGTTATTCAATGACCACAACGGGCATCTCAGTATTGACTGCAGGCACGCTTAGGTTGTACAAGGACAAGCCCAACACACACCTCCCGCACCATATAGTGGAGTGCGAGCCAGAACAGCGAGCGCGCCTCGGCAAATCTCCGCCAACGGCCAACGCAATGAGGCGCAAGAGGGTACCTCCTCTCAAGAGGAAGGGACAAGGGAAGCAATGCCGAGGTCCGCACTCACGCAACAAGTCCTTGACGCGCTACGCAGACTCATCCGGGACCCGGGTGGTATAAACATAAAGTCGCCGAATCGATATGACAAAAAAATTATGTCTTACACACCCGAGACCTACGGCATAGGCCACCCAATCGGCGACACTTGGGAGCACTGCGGATCCCCGTGGAGTTCTTTCATAGTGGGGATTGAGCGGTGTCGAGGACAAATCGCAATATTTACACGGTCGTAATATCACGTAAAATGTAGGACATCATTACATTTGTACCCGGATAGGCGAACGATCATCCGCTCCACCATGACAAACACTGCTTTGTTAGTTAGTTAGTTAGTTAAATCAAGCAATTTCACACTCTTTGTAATGCCCTTGTAATATAATCTAGTCTATTGCTTATTTTACCATCTGAACTTTTGGTGCATCTGCCCTCATGTATGTTCAACAAATAGTTTAACACATGATTACAAATCAAAGTTTAATAATGCGATTTAAGGGCATGTATCAAAGATCAAATGTGGTCCACTATTCATAAAAATACCGTTTAGACATGACATTTTACGGGCCGCCGAAAAGGCTGAAAAACATGACATGAGTTGTTGCCGACTATATTACTTAGGGTTGTTGCACTAGTGGAAATTAGATGCAAAGCAAGCTGTAAATTACGTATTTCTCCATAATATGGAAGTGCATGTATTAAAGATCAAATGTGGTCCACTGTTCGTAAAAATACCGTTTAGACATGACGTTGTACGGGCCGCCGAAAAGGCTAAAAACCATGCACTCTACTTGTTCAAGGGAATTTTGAAAATTATTTCAAATTTCTATAGAGGCTAAAAGTATTTTATTTTAATCCTAAATCTGTTTATCCAAATATTTTATTTTTTTAAGTCTCTCAGATTTTTTTTCCAAGATTTGTAAATTTTCTGGCCAAGTCGCCCTACCATTGGGCGATTTATTCATGTCACCCTACCATTGGGCGACTAGTGACGTGTCGCCGTTCTATTGGGCGACTAGTGACGTGTCGCCCTACGATTGGGCGACATTTTTTATGAATCAACATGTCGCCCTACCATAGGGCGAAAAGGGTACATTTCTGCAAAAAAATTTCTTCGTGGTATATTTCTGCAATTCGAATTATAAAATATATTATTTAAAAAAAAATTCTCAGAACCATGGTCAGCCGAGCCAAATAGGTGACCAAACGAGAAGAAAGAAGCAAAAGCAAGAAGATGGGAAAATGGAAGAAGCTAGAAGAGCAGGAGGCTTCGGCCAATGCGTTAGACAATGACTAAATAATGAGAAGAGAGAGAGTTATGTGAAGAGAATGAATAGAAAGAATGAGGAAGAATGTAGAAGAACCAGGAAGCTAATTAGTTACTGTTCGGCTGGTGTGGCGACTAGATAAATAAGGAGAAAAGAAAAAGAAAGAAAAAGAAGAAGAGAAGTAAAAGAAAGAAGTAAGGAAAGAAATAAAGAAGAAAAAGAAAAGTAAGAAAAATTTGGAAGTTCTAAAATGCGGGAAATTTGCTTCTAGATCGCAGAAAAATAATCGCAAGAAAATCATGTGCTAAAAGATACATAAATCGGCTGCAGTCAATAAATGATCAGAAAAATAAAATAAAGAGACAAGAAGAGAAAAACAAGAAAATTTAAATTTAAGTAAATCAGTTAAAATAATAAATACCTGTCTCGGTTAAAAAAGCAAAATCAATTTAAATCAGTTGAAACCTGTTAAAAATGATGAAATCAGTTAAATTGGCCGGTCGAGCTATTAAATAAAGTGCGACGGTATAAAATCGAATTAAGCTCTAAAAATCACAAAGTTAATTTTATAAATCTCAAAATAATAGGAAGAGTATGATGGACCACTTAAAACACGCAAAAACTATTCGCCACTAAATAAGGCATTTATGTAATTTCAGAAAATAAATCAAATTGGACTGCGAATCCGCAATCGGGTGAAGACGAGTATTTTGATCAAAATCCAGGCAAGCAATCCATGACCATCATATTTTAATATCAATGTTTTATTTGGAATATATGTGGTATCATTGTTGCATGGAAAAATGTTGTTTTAAACAAAACCCAAATCAGTTTGTTGGATTAACTGCGGATGCAGTTGTGGTTGTGAATTTTGACTCAACCAGAAGGTGTGGTCGAGGTGAGTTGTTAATGTAATGGGTAGAGGTGCCATGTATGGTTTCTTGTGGGACCCTCTACATAAGAATATAATATAAGGTTAAAACCACTACACTCGGACAATGAGTCGTAGGAAACAACCAGAAAAAGTTGTCCTATGATGGTATTTGACGAATACTCATACCAGGGGTACCCCAACGGCCCAGGGTGACAAGCGGGCTGCCTCAAGCCCAGCTCCGACCTAGCGAGCTTCACGGACCCTCTAACACCAAAGCACTGCTTGGAGCCACTAAGGACGCCTTACGTCCACGACCGATCGGAAAAGCTGCCTCCCACCAAGTAGGGCTCTCGACCCCTGCGGCAGGTCGGGATCCCCCAATCCCGACCAAGCTAAGGCAACCTCCGCCAAAAAGCCGCACGACGAGCCTCCACAAGCCATTGGCCACGTGCCCCACGGAAGGGATCGATCGAAGTGATTGTACGAGAGCAGGTGGTTCTTTCCGAGATGGTATAATGGCCGCCGGGCCAAGCTTCCATCCCATCAACCTACCATGAATAATATCTGAAGGCACGCTCCTCCCGAGACAAAGACCAACGCCATACACCGGTAACGCCAACTATCGCCGAGCTCACATAAGACATGTGCGCCATTTTTCGACGCAGAAGAGCTAATCGCCATACCACCGGGACTACCGACCGACGTGGGCAAACCGGGCGGCGACCAATCACCGAGCGAAGGACTAATGCTCCCGCATAGGTTTTTCATCCTTCCTCTCCCAACTTCCCATGTAACCCGCCTCCAATCAGAGCAAAGGGAGGCAGGGGCCTCGGGAGAGGGAAGTGCGAAAAGCGAAGAAGAGTGTGAGTAAGTGCGAC